>JAEQBH010008186.1:0-213787 GCA_016808115.1 Tetrastigma voinierianum
TAAGTGAAAAGGGCAAATTTGGAATTTGAAAAAAAATGAGGACCTAAGGGTCATTTGAGACTAAGTTATATGTCTAAGTGTGATTATTGAGATTTGAAATGCAAATAAAATAAAATGTGGTCTATATAGTAAATTGGAAAAACTTAACCCAAAAATGGGTTTGAAATTGACGAACATGGCACAGAGGATTTTGACTTAAGACCACATTTGGTCTTAGAATGCCCATTTAGGAAAAACCGTATTTGAGAGGGAGTGAGAGGAGAAAGCTAGGGTTTTGGGAAGAAGTGAGATTTGGTGCAAAAATCTAGCCCATTTGTTCAAGATCTTGTAAGAAGGAAGAAGGAAAAAGGCTAGGGCTTCAAGTGCAAAGGGATTTAAGGTAAGAACCAAACCTTAGAATTTCTTTGATGATGTTTGGGTTAGAAAAACCCTAATCCATTGATGGGTTTTGCTCATGGTTGGTTTAGGATGATGTTAGGATGTTATTTTGGGAGTGATTCTCATGTTTTGTTTTGGGATTTTGAGGATTTTTGGAGGAAATCGCAAAAGGAGGAAAAGCGGAAAATGCGGGCATTATCGGGCTCTTATGCGGCGTGGGATACACTCGGCAAGGCGAAGTGCCAAAATGGCACCCCTCGAGTGCAGCTGGCGTAGCAAACCTCTGATTAGCGTTTCCTGCATTCCACGGCCGAGCAATTTTAGTTTTGTTCGAAGAAAGTCTAATTTTAAGTACACAGTAAGTATAGGAACCTTAATAAATGATTAATGGGGGTTCAAATAAGAATGAAACTAAGTGAAAAACGCAACGTTTGCTTCACCTCGGCAAGTTCATCTTTAGGCAGACTTAGTGTCTTAACCCAAAACCGTTAACGAAGATTAATTGTCATTCACTAAAAATGTATAAGAATTGTTTATCCACTAAGAGTGGCGTAATGGTTATTGACTAGGGACGGGTGAGGATCACCTAACCTAGGACGAAGATTGAAGGGAAGGAAATGAGAGTCGACAACTTCGGTTAGTTCTTCGGACCTCTATTCTGATTCAAGTATTGTTAGTTCTTTGTTTACCGAAATTATATTCATAATTTCAAGTGTTTGGTAATTACTAAATAAACCTGAAATGAGTATATTCTTGAAATGATATTACGAAAGTGCATATGAATTTGAAAATGTGATATTTGAAATGTTTGACAATTAATTACATGTGAGTGATTAATTGAAATGTAATGAATTGGTCAATTCTTGACATTTTGAATTGAATCGATATACCGAATGACTAACATGACGGGATGCACCAATCGGCATCAGTCATGAAGGCAAACTGAAATTTTGCAATGTCCCACATGGCGGGATGCACTAATTGGCATCCGTCATGATGGTGTATGTTTATTAAAATGTCCCGGCAGGCGGAATGTGTCGGCATCTGTCGTGATGGCGTATCAGGCATTTTAAATGACCACGGGGTGGGATTGCACCAATCAACATCCGTAATATAATAGGAGACCCGAAATTGTTAAATGTGTAAGCACGTGTTCTGCAAGATGATAAAAATGACGGGTTGCCAAAGCGGAATCGTCATGAATGAAATTAATATAAACAAAGTGAAATAACAAACTTGATGAGAGTAAATGGGATTTGTAAACTAAATACATCCTTGGGAGTATATGTTTGAATCTCATGATTTGAGTTAAGTAAATTGAAAGCATGTGAAAATGCATATTTTGATATGATCAATGAATTGTAAAGTGAAAGCATGTGTGTAGCGACCCTCGAGCCCGGCCCGACCCGGTTGGCGGATCCTAACCGAAAACCCCAGGACACCCGACCGAAGCCATTAATCAAATCCATTTATCAAATACATTTCATTAATGCAAGCATTTTCATTCTCAAACCTTTGCAAAAGCAGTTTCAATTTGGGGCAAGCCCATAAATATTTGCAAATTCAATGCAATTCCTTTTCAAAATATGCATTTACCCAAACATGGCATTTTATGCCGTTTATAACATAATATCCAAAATCATATTCAGATATAGGTACAAAAATAATTTTGGAGTTGAACTCCCTTTTGTTTACAAAACAATATCATGTAAAAAATGGTGAGAATGCATGTGACGGAGCATACTCCATGAACTTTCTGGATGACTCTGAGCTCCTAGACCTTGGGTCCTCTTTCGATCACTGTACTCGAACCTATGCATAGATAAAAACTACACGCTAAGAATTTTCATTCTCAAACCTTTTCGGAAGCGGTTTCAATTTGAGGCAAGCCCATAACCATTTACAAATTCAATGCAATTCCTTTACAAAATATGCATTTACCCAAACATAGCATTTTATGTCGTTTACAACATAGTATCCAAAATCGTATTCAAATATAGGTACAAAAATAATTTCGGATTGAACTCCTTTTGTTTAAAACAATATCACATTGTAAAACAAAATAGTGAAGATGCATGTGACGGGCATACTCGAAATTGACTTTTCACGGATGACTACGAGCTCCTCGACCTTGGGTCAGAACTTTTCGAATCACTATCTATCCTCGAACCTACACATAGATAAAAACTACACGCTAAAAGCATTTTCATGCTTAGTGGTTATCTGATTCTATTAGTTTTGATTCAATACGAATCATGCATTATCAAAATAATGCCTTTAATACAATGTCTATGTGTAATGTAAAAGATACTTATACAAATACACTTTTCAAATCATTTTTCGCTTTTCGGTTTTTGATTTCACATGAGGCTATCGAGTCAACATTCACGAAAGATTCAGTTGGTGAATCCTGTCTCGTTTGTCATTAAGTAGCAATGTGATTTCACATTCAATATTACAATCTCACATATGACTATAGAAGTCAACATTCACGACAGATTCGGTTGGTGAATCATGTCTTGTTTGTCATTCAGTAGCAATGTGATTTCACATTTAACAAATATGGTTACCTTCATGACGAATTCAGTCAGTGAATCCTGTCATGTTGGTCATTCAACAATACATTTCAAATCAATTTACTCACATGCAATAAATTCACTTATAGTTCAAATACATGTACATATGCGGAATGTTGACAAACATTTCAGATACTAATAATTCAAATCAACATATATAGAACTTGAAATGGGAGTGAATCACGGAACAAACCAGATTTGTCGATCACTTAATGTCTTTCATTGAGTCTAGGTCGGTTGTCGTCTTCACGCTACCTAGTCAAATACAAATTCTCCACTCTTAGTGGTTGAACGATTAATCGTACTAAACGAATATCGCCGAGGCGGCGAGGTACGATACATTTTTCACTTAGTTTCATTCTTATTTAAACCCTCATTAATCATTTATTAGGGTCCTTAAACTATTGGGGTTACGAAATAAGAGGTGTTTGGAAAGCAAAAATAGCCTTATTGTGAGAGCAGTGACTTCATCGCGACGTAGCAACGCTTTCTGGCTAGCGGTGAAGCACTTTGCTTCGGCATGCGGGGCTACGCAGCCGAACCCGGGGCCTTTTGGCCCTCGGCCTCCTGCGGTGAGGCAACCCTTAAGATTGCGTGAAAGGGGCTGTTTGCCCGATTCCCTTTTCCTTCTTTCTGAGATTTTCTCCAAAAATCTTCAAAACTCAAAACAAATTATGGAAAACTCTCCCAAAGGCATTTTAATATCATCCTCATGAGCCATGAGCAAGAGCATGGATGGATTAGAGGTTTCTAACTCAAATATCATTTGAAATAGGGTTTGGTTCTTTGCTTTAAATCCTTTGAACTCTTTGCCCACTAGCTTCTTCCTTCTTCCTTTTTGAGATCTTTGCGCTGGCTTGATAAGCCCCACACAAAATCTCTTGATCTTCACACACACAAAACCTAGCTTTTCCTCTCTCGAAGCTCTCCCACACATTTTGCTCAAATGAGGCATTCTAGGAATTGATATGGTCTAATATCACTTATTTCTCTAAAGTGCACATGTTTGGCAGCACTTAAATCCATTTCTCATTTTTGGCATTTTAACTCTTCATTTCACTTTTATTTGTCATTTAATTCAATTGGCATTTAAGCTCATTCTCATTAGACCCTTAGGTCCTCATTTACACATTTCCAAATTTGCCTTTTTTCACTCGAGTTTATTTCCGGGTTTAATCAATTTCTCATTTTCGCATAATATTTAATCATATGCTCACATATTCATTTCAATTTTCACGATTTAACAATTTATTATTAGTTTTCCGGAAAAACCCAAGTTAACTCAATTTATATTTGAAATATATAATAAAAATTGACTATAAAATTTCTAGGTATTTTTTAGGTGTTACAATGTGCTTGAAAAAGCATGAGTATTGTTTTACATTGATCATGAATGAAGTAAAAAGTATGGTTAATTATAAAAGCATGTCTTATATTAAACTGAATTTGTGTATAAAACCATATAGAACCATTAAGCATGAAATCTTTGGCGTATGGATTTTAACTATGCGCAGGTATCGAATGAACAAGAAAGAATGCCAAGAACAAGAAGTGTAGAGTCATAGAGAAAGTTGCGGCATATAAGTATATACCCCTTCATATGCATATCATTTCTTTTGAACATGTGATATTTTGTGAACAAGAGAGTTAATCTCTGAACTATTGTTTTGTATATCATTTTATAAAGGCATGATACGCCATTTTGTAAACGTGTTGTATAAAAGTAAATATGTATGGGCCTACCATTTGAAATGCTTCCGCGTGATTGAAAACTCTAAAATGAAGTGACATAAATAAAATGTTTTGATAAGATAAATGAAAACGATCGGACTAAATAGGGCTCCAATTCGGATCCGCCATTCAGGTCGAGCCAGGGATTCGGGTTGCGACACTTTAAAAATAATAATAAATAAATAAATAAATAAAAAGTAAATAAAAAGAATTAAACGAGCATCCCGGAATAGGTTCGGATCAGCCAATTGGGTTGGACCGAAAAAGGGGTGCTACAAAGCTACCAAAGATTGAGCTTAATCCCCAGTAGTACTGCCAAAAACTTGTTTGACTGAAGGTGTGAAAAATCGTTTTATGCTATTGTATATAATGTTCTGTAATTAAAACTTTTTTTGGTCTAAATCATTGCAAGTGCACATGTCATACAAGTAATAAAGTGGATTATAAGTCCAGATATCATTCCCATAGGGATTGATGAGAAAATCTAAAGATCAACTACCCCAACTACTCAAGGAAATCACTATTTGAACCTCTAATTGGAATTTTGAATTATCAAAAATAAATTGAATGAAAGAATTCTTGTTAAACATAAATCTAATCTAATAGAATCAGAGGTTTCACTGAGTAGGAATAACACTGGGAATGGACTAGTGTTTTTAACTATCAAATTGCATAGTTCCCAAATTCAATACTATAAAGGACATGAATCCTGGATTTGTCCAAGAGCAAAATAGTGTAGCCTTGGAATACCTCCTAACATTACACATTTCACTATTTAGCTTACCATATTCCTAAACCAAGTCAATTGGTTTAAATAACTACTTTTAGGATCTGATCATCTTTAAGATTTGGCTATTTTTTCTAAACCAATACTACAAGTATTTCTTATATTGGCTTGTTTGCCCCCATAAACAAGGTAACACAAGTCTTTTCCAATGCAATTGGTATCTCAACCATCAATTCAATTAAAATACTCTCTATCCTTGATTAGAATCTTAACTAACACAGGATTAAGATTATTCTACTGGATTGAGATGAAACCTCAAAGGATTAAACTAATATCTCATCAAACGGTCAATATTCCTCGGGAACACACTTCTACTAAAACCTAGAAGGAGCAGCGAAGTGGAGGGATTAGAGCATCACATATGATGTACCAAAGTGATACTTTGAGTACATTAGCTCCCAAAATATCAATGCAATTTACCCCTAAGTAAATGCTCTATGCTCTCAGAGTGATCTATCTACGAGTGTCCTCAAGGGATCACGAAAATCAAAACACATATACAACTCTTTTTGGGTGTAGAAGCGTTGATATATGAAACGACTCGTTACAAAGGTACTACGATTAGAGCAATCGATTTTCATATCCAAAACATTCTACATTTAAATTACGGCAAAATAACAATCACGACGCAAATACTTTCCCGAGCTGAAATCCTTCAATATCCCGGATCACAAAAAAGTGACAATGACTGGATTGATCGAAACAAATTCATTGACGTAATCAAAAACGAATAAAAATGAATTCTGAAAATTTCCAAATTTCATAAGTTCGGACATAAATGAAGCTGATTTACAATCAGCTTTCGAAATTTTCAACTTAGATCACCTGCTTGTACTCTAAAAGAAAGAAAATAAAACATATACAAAGAGTCTTTAGCTCTTCCAAAAACCTCAAGGCTGGATGAAAGCTGCTGAAAGGCTCTTGATCTGAAGATATTTTGGTTACCCTAAACCTTTCTATTTATAGGGCTTAGAAATGTTGGACTGGAATTCTAGGCTAAAGTTGTTGATTTTAATGCAGACCCAATTGATGTTTTTGTCGCGACAAAGTTGGTCTATGTCACGACATTGCAGCTTACTTGTGTGTCTTCAGTTTATTGCCCTTAAGTTGTTTGTCGCAACAAACTTTTTAAATGTCGCGCTTGATCCTTTGTCGCAGCCTTCTTGAGTGATATTTCTATTGAGTGATTGTCCTGACATATATATTTTTGTCGCAACAAACTTTCTTGCCTTGTTCCCTCTTTTGTGTCGCAACAAAAATTTGTAATATCATGAACTTTGGTTGACTTTGTTTTGATAATTACATCACGACAAAGTTTTTGCTTGTTGCGACATTCTTTACTTACTTTGTGCTATTAATATTTGTATGGTTTGTCGCGACATGGAATCCTTTGTCGCAACAAACTCTTAGTGAACTCTGGTATGCTTGTGTTGTAACAATCTTTGCTATATTACAACATTTCTCCTTCAGTCTCCCCTTCATTATGTCACAAGGAATTTGTATGTCGCGACAAACTCTTTTTCAATTCTACCCTTAGTTGTGTCGCGACAAAGAATATGTATGTCGCAACATAAGTAAAGTGTTTTTTCATGATTCTCGCTTATCTTCTGTTGCCACATCTTTTCATTGTTGCGACGTGTTCTGCAGAAATTTTGCTTGTTCTTTGTCATCACAAAGTTGCAAAATGTCACGACAAACCTCTAAAACCTTCTGACTAGTATTGTGTCTCGACATAAGTTTGGATTGGTGCAACATTCTTTAAGCTTGGTTCCTTGAGTGTTGTCGCGACAAAGGTGAAACTTGTCGCGATAATCAACAATTTCTTACCTTAGCCTTTTTTTTTGCAGCTTTTCTTACTATTTTTGCTTCTTTTGCATTAAAACCTAAAAAACACATATCTGAGTGAAGAATCCATAATTGTGCATTAAATTGAACCTTAAACTCTCAAAACTGCTAGAAAAATTGACTTAAAATTAGATGAGTTTTGGACTCATCACTTACCAAATCCGATGCTTATGGTGTTACCTGACTACAAGCCAGTTTCCTTACTCACGAGGCGCGTCTCCTCCATCATATCGTTGATCGCTACATACTTCCTCGAGGAGGTCATTGGAACGAGATATCTTACTTAGATGCTTTCGTTCTGGACTCTATCCTCGTTAGGCGGTCTGTTCATCTCGGCCATCTTATGATCTTTCACATGATCTCCAATCATTGTGTGTTGGGCCGAGTTTTCCCATACGATCGCCTTTTCATTTGTCTCTTCATATTCCACAACCTTGACCTCTTCGATCATCCTGATTGACAAGATCGCTATTACAACGCCTTCACCTCATCCACCCTCGGTCGTATGTGGATACTAGCTCCAATAGCATAGCCTGAGGCTTAGTAAGAGGAGGATGATGAGATTTGAGGGATAGAGATCGGAGTCAATCCTTCTGATCATATGGAGGATGATCTTCATATCCCTCCCTCCATATAGAGTACCCCTCCTCCTATGGTGCGCCACACGTCGGCTTGACCTCGTCTGCACACCATTTTGAGCCACCACCGATGCCTTCCTTCACCAAGCCTCCACATTTTGAGCAGCCTCCCCATTTTGAGCATCCTCTGCATTATTCACCATTCCTGGAGCCTTACTATTCTCTGCCACTTGAGCAGCCATCTCTTCACAAGCTTCATGCCAATCTTCATCCGCTGCAAGAAGACCTTCATGGGATGAGATATGACATTACTGGGTTGTGTGAGACGTATGAGGAGAGCTCTATTCTCTATGGAGCGCAATGCAGTTCTCTCCATCACTACCACTCCGAGATTATAGACACTCTTGATCGAGACTTCATCTCTTTTGAGACTTGCTTTGATGATCTAGAGACTCGCATTCAACATTACATGCAGGCACTCTCGTTCTACCAGGACCATCATGACGAGCGTTTCGCTCAAATTGAAGGAGACTTTCATTCGTGATCAGGAGGAGCCGTTGTGATCATCGTGAGATGATGACCTATCTTCGCTCCTTGTTCCCTCCTCCAGTACCCTAGGTTCTTGGTTGAATGCCCCCTTTGTTACTTTTTTATGTTATCAAAAGAGGGAGACATTTTGTATCTAGGAGTTTAGGAATATATTTTCTAGTTGATTGACATACACATGTATTTACACCCATCCTTTTGTAGTGTAAAATCTTGTCTGGCTTCGATTATGATACACACACATACACATGTTTATGACTTCATTGTGTGCTTTAATGATATTATTCTCTATTATGATCCATGCTTACATGTTAATATATTATAATCTTCTTGACTTGTTGATGGATTATTGGGTTGAGGGGGAGTATCACTCCTCCTAGATAACCTCAGTTTGTCATCATAAAAAATGAGGAGATTGTTGGCCTAAAGGTACCTCTAATTGAGGTTTTGATGATAACAAACCAAGTTAATTAGTTACTAATGGTTTGCTTCAGATGAGTGACAGATGGCAAGTGACTATGAACCTCAAGACTAGATCATTCATCCAAGATTTGAATCATGATCAAGTTCAAGAAGTAAAGAAAACCGAGATTTCAAAGTTCGAGCATGCTATGAAGACCAATATAAAGACTTTGTAAACTTAGGAATCCTTGTAAGGTGATAACATTGGTGCACTTAGGATATTATGATTTATCATGCATCACTCACAACTTTGTTTTTAAATCTAAAAATTGCATATCCTTGGAAAACTAGAGTTTAATCATAAAACCTTAGGTTTTATAATCCTAAAATGTGCTTCAATGAAACACCTAAGGTTTAGAAATGTTTTAAATGAAAAAAAACAAGTGTTTGAGCATTTTTGGGGTTAATCGCCTAGTGGGGCATAACCGGCCTACTGGTTATGGTCCACATTTGAACTAATTCGTCAGTTACCCATTGGGCGAGATGGGTTTCGGCGCGTCTGGCTCTTATCTTTTAAACTAGTCCAAAGCGATCAACCAATTAGGAAGCAGGCGAGTAGTGAAACTCGTGATTGGATCACGATGGCCCTCCCTATAAATCCAAAAGAGAAAATGGTCAACCGGTTGTGTAAATGGTCGATTGGTTTAGCAATTGGCCAAATCCAACAGCTATAAAATTGTAACCTGCAATGCATTAAATGCATAACAACTAATGCATTTAATGAAATGGTTAATCGGTTGGTCAAATCGATCAACCAATTGGCATCTTAATTTTCTGTCGAGTTCCCACTCTATAAATAGAGTGTTAGGGATCATTTGATGCTATGAGACTTATTGCATTAAAGATCACAACCACCAACTCTCTTACTTATTAACTCTCATTCTCAAATATCTTGGTGCATTCAATCCTCACTTGCATACGTAGAGTGCACCATTGGTCTCATCCTAGCTTACCCCTTATGCTTTAGCGATCTTTTAAAGCTAGAGAGTGATTTATTGTGCTTAAGAGTGAAAGTTTCAAGTGTGCATAACTTGAAGAAATTGTGAATAGCTCATTGGAGTCAAAATCCAAGTGTACAAGAACAAGCTCGGTTTTGGAGCTCAAGTTTAGTGGAACCCTCACCGAGATTGAAGGTCGAGGAGAAGTGGACGTAGGCAAGGGTATGCCGAACCACAATAAATCCGATTTTGCACTTTCTATCATAATCTCTTTATTTATTGTTCTTGAATTAAATTGAAGAATTCTTATTGTTTCGCGATTTTTTTTTTTTTTTTTTTTGAGAAAACCAATTCACACCTCCCCCCCTCCTTGGTTAGTTTGCTAAGTCATATCTAACTTTCACAATTCACATCACATATTGAAAGAGATCAAGAATCAAAATGAATAAGCACAAGCATGAATTAATGAGCAATTAACAACTAATTAACAACAGAGATAAAAATCAACACATTAATATAAGGTTCATGTCCAAATTACAGTCAAAACCCTAGGCTATTGATTTAGAACAACATTCGAAGTTGATACAGAATAAGATAAATTGAAAACATGAAGAAAGGAGGAGAAGAAACCCTAATGAGTTAATGGTCTTCAATCTTTGCTCTTCTTCTTATTCCATTCTTCAAATCTTCAAAAACCTCCCAGGCATCTCTCTGGCTCAATATCCCCTGACCCTCGGCGAAAGGGCATTTCCCATTTATACTCCCAAGGTGAGCCTCACTTTTTCCAAGAAGATGATTGAACAATGATTGGGCCACTAGTGACGTCGCGACGTGTAGGTTCCTATCTTTAGCAATTTTGAAGCTCAAGTCATGACATTTGAGCCTGCACGCCGTGACATGAGGCTGACATTTTCTTCTATTGAGGGCACGTTCACATCACGACATTTGAAGCCCACATCACGATGTCTTATCAACTTTTTGCTTCCATTCAACCCAAATAGGCCTCTAATTCTTCCATTATCCACATAACCTCCAATTAGACCTTAAATGCACTAATATGGCCAAAATTAGTCTTGAATTATATGGAAATTTCTATTTGATTGTGCAAAGTTCTAAAAATCCAATTACCCTCCCTCTTGGATTAGTTGCTAACTCATATTTTTCTTTCGATTGGTATAGAGGAAGGACTCTATTTTTCAAATACATAACGTCTAGAGGAAAATGACTGTAATGGCACCGCCCTTTTTTCATCCAAAAAGTCTTTCCATCAATAAACCTGATTTCTTTATCAAATCCAATTATCAATTTTTGAAAAACAAAATGACTTGATATTTGCAATCACTTGACATGAAAGTTTGAAAAACAATCATGTTTGGCTATTCTTTTCCTACAAAAATCATAGATGAGTTACAAGTTCAAAAATCTCTAGAGAGGGGTATGATGATGTGGAAAAAAAGAATTTCAATTAGACTCGAGCAATTTATATTCATGTATATGTTATGGATCACAGTGAATACAATGAAAGATACCTAAAATTACCAGTAAATTTCCTACCACACACAACCCAACAAACACAGCCCCCTCACCAACATCCCCATAAATTTTAAAATCATATTTCTAATCAATAAAAGGGGAAGTTCAAAAATCCCATGAGGAGTATGATGATGTTGAAAAAATATTTAATTAAACTCAAGAGCTGTTTCTATTCTTGTATGGATAGGAACAAATATAATAGAATTTGACAAAGCAAAATGACTAAGTATGGAGGGTGCTTACCCATGAAATTTCTTACCACAAACAACCCTAACACTAGTCAACCCATGAAAATTTCAATGCATAAAATGTATATTTTTTTTACCCAAAAATGCATGCCTTATCAGGGCTGGTCGGAAAAATATTCCCACTGAAATTTATTTGAAAAATATTTTCCCATTATATCCTAGGAGAATTGAACTCAAGTGCTAGATTTTACCCTTACTAAAATGCATGAGTATTAAATCATTGGGTTAAAGCCCACATAAATTGTGCAGAACTTAAGTTACTTATCGTGCCCATGAAGTTAAATCTTGGTTGTAGAAATATGTTAAAATTTGACTAGTTCATTTTTTCATTATCATATACAAATCTAAATTTTTCTATAATATTTACAATTTTTAAAAAAATCGGAGTATATTTTATCTAAAATAAATATATTCTTTTACATAATAAGATAATGTGGAATAACTATTTTCTAGCTTTTATTTCTCTAAAACACAACAGTTTATTTTCCTATTTTATTTCATCTTCATCATGACAAACTAACTTCTTTTTATGGGGAATAAATAAATTTTATCCTTTTCCAAAATAATTGGTAAATTTTAGTAATGTTTCCATGGTAAATAAGTTTCATCGGGAATAAATAAATTTTATTCTTTTCCTATTTTATTCTCTCTTTTCTCCATGATAAATAAATTTCGTTTTATCCGAAGAATCAGGTCATTATTAATAATATTTTCATGGAAAACAAATTATTTTGTCTGTCAATAATATTTTCCATATACAAGTGGATCATATTGGTAAACAATTTTTTTAATACATTGGGTAAACTGTTCGAACCTAGACCCAACCCCTCACACCATACCTATGCATTATGCCAGGTTTACAATGATCCCTTTACCATGAATTTAATTTTTTAAAAATATTTTGATTAAAAAATATCAAACCAACAAATTTATGAATTTAATATTTTCTATATTTTTCTTGAAAAAATAACCCATTATGAACACTTTAAAAATACCCTTCCTCATTTCATGCTTGTTTACATTATCTCTTAAAGAATAAGATATATTTTTTGATATTTGGTCAAAAATATCGAAATAACTCCCAAATTTATAAAATATAAATATTTTTCTATATTTTGAATTCTTGACAAAATAGCATTATCGAACTCTAAAATCACCTTTCTTTCATGTCTTTGCAGTATCTTTAAAAATTAAGATATTTTACAAGAAAATAAAGTATATATCATTTTTTTGAAATCAAAGGCCAAAATCAGTGGATAGTCCAATTTAAAAGTGGGTTTTAAAGTTCCTGTCAATCCAAATCTTATACTCTTTCTCTCCTCCTCTCCTCTTCCTCAAAGGAAAATACAATCAGAATATGTGCATCATGTAAAAGGAGCTAGTAACTCCACACATATAGAAAAACTTGAAGTAACTGAAGGGAGATTTGGATTGTTTATTTGGATTCTTCCATGGAAGCGGATTTTGGTTTTCTTTGAATTTCTGTAGTACAAACATGAGTAGCAAGAAGTGAGCTAGACTGATACGTCCCACATTAGTGGGAAACCACATATAGCCGCATAAAGACCCACTCTTAAATCAGTCTTTGATGGCGTTTGTTTATTAATATAATACTTAATAAAAAAAAAAATTTTGAAACTAATGCGAATAATATTAATATTAAATATTAATTTATTTGTTTTTTAACATTAGCTAATAAATGAGAGGCTATTGTGAAGTCAGATTCATTAGTTATGATCTATTTTTATTAATGGACAAATTTGATTACTATTATATTGACTTTTTAGTGGATTTAAAGTTTATTTTGATGAGAAATGAGGATTGAATAGGATTAGAGTATTTATTAATACTCTTATTATCAATTATTTTAAAATAATTTATTATTTTATTTTATACTTTAATATAAATAATAATAAATTTATTAATCATAAATATTTATTTTTATGAAACATATATTAATTTTAATATAGTAAAAATGAGGCAAATATAAAAAAAGTAAACAAAAATAAAAACAAAAGCAAAATGAAATGTAACTGAGGACGGGTTTAAGAATTTTCTTATCGCAGGCTCAGTTGATTTTTAAATGAGAGTGGATTACGAGATTGAAAAGTCAGTGGTGAGTGAAGGATGGAACTGACATCCCAAATGCCTAAGTTAATAAATCACTGAAATAGTAGTATTCTTTGGCTAAGCCTGCGCTGACCAGATGATGATATAATTTTCTTTATTTTGGTGAAAAATGAAACTTTAAATGGAAAAAGCCAAATCATTTTCTTTTATAATTATAAGCTTTTTAAATTTAATGATAGTCATGAAAATTTTAAGCAAACAGGCTTATCTTAAGCTGAAAACAAAGCTTGACCCTTTGTCTCTTTAGAAAGCCTCTCTCTCACAAGGGCTTCATGGCTGTTGCTCATGAAGCGAAGAAGCCTATATCTGCATTGCTTTGGCGTCTTTGGGTTAGTGCAGAGTTGATGTCTGCATGGGCGATGCGGGGTACAAGCGGCTTTTCATTGCTTGGTTTTAGAAGCAGATGGACTCTCGAATAAACTTTTAGCATTAATCAAAAAAAGCAATATTTTCGTATTTGAAGAAACTATTTCTAAGGCTTTGTGACTTTCTTTCATGAAGCTGAAGCCATATCACCATTTACTTGCCTTTGTCTTTTTTATGGTTCCAATTAGAAGTTATCTCCCATCGTGATCTTTGATTACAGCGCTTTGTATATAGTTTTGAAAACGATGGGCTATCGAATAGACTTTGGCATTCATCAGCTCCTTGCACTTCTCTTTTGAAAAGCTCTTTCTAAGGCTGGCGGCACTCATGACCAGAAAACCTCATAATTTGCTTTGCCTTTGTGCTTTCACGGTTGAAGTGGGATTGTCTCATAAGTACGATGCGGTACAAGCGCTTTTCGACGCGGTTCGCGAAGCAGTGAGGCTCTGAATGACACCCAGCGTTAAATCGAAAAAACAACAATGCTTTGTCTGGCACAGGCATAACACTACAGAGGCGTGACTCCTGTTCGACCAAGCCATATCTGCTTTGCGCTGTCTTTGCGGTTCAAATTGAAGTTGTCTATGGTGATGCGGTCTGTGACTTTTGGCTCATAGTTTGGGAAGCAGTGGACTCTCGAATGGCTGCGTTAGTAAAAAGTAATGATCTGGCTGTCTGGCACTGGCCTCTTTTCTGGGCTTCATGGCTTTGCTCATGGCCAAAGCCATATCTACCATTCTTTGCCTTTGTCTTTGCGGTTCAGTGAAGTTGTCTCTACATAGGCGAGTGGAATACAGTAGCTTTTCGACCCCGCCAGTTTGGAAAACGATTGTTTCTGGTGTTTGGCGTTAAATCAACAAAACGGCGTACTGTCTGCAGAAAGCACTATACAGGCTTCCTTAGCTCTATCGCGAAACCAAAGCCATATCTGCATTTGGCACACCTTTGTCTTTGAGTTCAGGTGGTTGTCTCATAAGGTAGTCTTGTTTGTGGCACCGACTACTTAGTTTCGGAAAGCGATGGACTCCGGGAATAGCTTTGCGTTAAATCGAAAACGGCGGCGTAGCCTGGCACGCCATTTGCAGACTTCTGTGAGCACTCATGACGAAGTCATATCACCATTGCTTTGCCCTTTGTCTTTGCGGTTCCAAGTGAAGTTGTCTCGGTGATGCGTGCAGTAGCTTTTTCCGGCTGCAGTTTCCGAGCTTGATTCAGACTGCCCGAAGATGACAGCGTCAAATCAATAAACGACCATGTGCGAAACATACTCTGGGCTTCATAAACACCTCTTGGAAGCCAGCCATATCTGCATTGCTTTGTATGCTGTCTTTGCGGTTCCAAATTGAAGTTATCTCTGTCATTTGATCACGGTCCTGGCCATTCATTTCATGGATTTTTAGACAGTGAATTTCTCGAATAGGCTTTTAGCGTTAAATCGTAAACAACCTTATATATTTGAAACTCTCTCACAGGCGTGGCTCTGCTCATGGCAGCCATATCTGTTTGCTGCCTTTGTCTTTGCGGTTCCAAGTGAAGTTGCCTCTATAAGGCGTCTGGTACGTGTACCGGCTTACTTAGTTTTGAGGAAGCTGGTGGGTTCTCAGATGTTTTTCGCGTTAATCAATAATGCTTCTCTTTGAAGAGGCCTCTTTACCCGAAACTATGGCTGCTCGTGATCGAAGCCATATCACCATTGCTTTGCCTTTGCGGTTTGAGTTGAGGTTAATCTCTCTTAGTGATCTTGATTTGCAAACACTAAGGCTTACAGGTTCAGAAAAATTGGACTCTCGAATAACTTTTTAACGTTAAATCAGAAAAACAAACAAGCCACATGCGTCTCTTTGAAGGCCTCTCTCTAAGGAGGCTTTTGTGGCTCACATCTTGAAGCGTATATCTCATTGCTTTTCTTTCATCTTTGTGGTTTAAAATTGAGTTCTACCTATCAGTGATCTGGTACAAGCACTTTCCATGTAATTTTTTGAAGTATGAATCTCCCAGTCATTTTAGCATTAAATCGAAAAGCAAACATTGCTTTTCTCTTTGAAAGCCTCTTCTGGCTTCAATGTTTTATCATGAAGGCCAAAATATATCTGTTAACTGCCTTTGTCTTTGGTTCGTGAAGTTGTCTCTAAAGGCGTGCGGTACAAAGCAGCTTTCCCTTCTTAGTTTGGAAGCCTGGACTCTGAGCAGCGATCTTAGCCTCTTCTTCATTCATCAAATATATATTTGTACGTCAAATCACATTCTGATTCACCAACACATTAACACTTATTTAAGCATAGTGGGAGTTGTCTTCTTCATGGCCCCCTTCACGATGCCTCAGCTGTAAGAAATACCAACAGTACAAATGAATACACAGTTATGCTAATTTGAAACAAATAAATAAATAATTTGCATATAACTATGTTAAATTCGATCTGGGATCTAACCATGATTATGTTTGCATTTGCTCGAGCAAGTGTATAACTGCATGATAGAGATGATTTCCATTATCTGTCATTTCTTTTAAATTCCCAGCTTTATCTGGATCAAAAATTTAGATTTAGTGGCGTTTTTTAATTTTATGACTTATTCTTTGAAATATTTTAAAATTTTTACGAATATAAAAGTGAAAATATTTTGCATTTTCTGACCAGGAAAAGTGATTCAGCTAAACGAGAAAAACTTTATCGTTATCCGAAGCGGAAAGAGGCACAACCGATACAAGTTCTTGGGAATGACCATATACGGAAGGTTTGGAATGAGGCGGTCCCATCCCGGCCAGAACTTTGTTTATTTTTGATTCCACGACATGCCATTTAAAAAATTAAATGGCGGGACGGGAGCGAGAAAATTTTGAGCAGATCTGTTTACATTTTATTTTTCTTTTTTTATTTTTATATTTTCTTTTTATTTTATTATATGAAAGTGTATATTCATAAAAACCAAAAATATATGATTTTATAAATTATTTAATAAAAAAAACATTCTAATTATTATTATTATTTATATTGGCGTAAAATGAAATAATAAAAAATTATTGCCCAAAACTATAATCGGGATGGGAGAGGAATGTAATCATAACAAAAACCGATTCTGATTAAAATTGCCGTTTAAGTTGGGGCGGCGGGGCGATCAGAATGTCAGATAAGTTGTCATCGCTTCTTGTGATCATTAAAAACCAAACAACTTAATGCTTGTACTATTAAGTCTTGATCGATCTTTCAAAAAAGTTAATTGGCGTGGTAAAAAAGACAATAACCTTTCAGGACAGTGATCATTATAAATTGTGTTCGTCCTTCTTGTCGAGTGGGAAGGCAAAAATGTGTTGTAATTAGAAATTTGACAAATTCATTAATAAATTACGTGTTGAATTATTGAATTAATGATGTATAAAATGTTAATGAAAATTGTATGCTGACAAATAGAATAATAGCGATGTCGGCGTTAAATATCGAGCCAACCCATTTACTATTGACACAGTGACAGCGTTGACCTTGAATATAACCCGTTAATTGATTCTTCAAAATATTAAAAATTATGAAATTAATCATCCATACATAATGTAAACACAAATAACCTATTAAATTTGACTTATGTTTATTAATTTTATTATTTAAATTAGCCAGAATATAATTGATAATCATATTTGCTTACAAATAACTTATTAAAGTAGGTAATTAGTGAAAGCCTTAACCGCTGGCAGATTCAGAGTGGTCGATTATTGTTAGGTAGATCCGCGAATATAACCTGTTATTAAGCGGTGGTGAAGATTACGACGAATATGACTTAAACATGATTATATAGCCCAAACTCACAAAGCATTATTTGGGTTAGTGTAAGTGTTCTATTGATCATTGATTAAATTTTATCAGCCTAAATTATTAATGATGTTTGCTGTTCTTATTCAAAAATTAAACAACTACGTTCATATCTACTTTTTACCATTGTCATATCATAATCATTTAGAATAGTCAATTACCACCAATCAAACAGTTTTTGCATCTTGTATTGTCGCACCAACTGCAATAATGCATCTTCAACACACATGCCACGGGCAAATTCAGCAACTAAATTGACCTTCTTTGAACTGAATAATAACGAACTTGGACCATTAAAGTTTTCCCAAAAGCTACACACATTTCACCAAACTTAATCTGTGGCCAAACTTGTTAGGAACTTTAAAGTTATAAAATTAGAAGATAAACCCAAATTGCAAAGGCAATTTATGTTAGTGCCATACTGATATCTAGTGGCCATAAAAGCCAAACATTAATATTTAACATCTGAGAAACCATCAAATTTACAGAAACGTAACCCTTATTACTGCTATCTAATCATTAAAGTAACTGTTTTGATAAGAAATTGCAGAGAACACCAGAGACTATTTTTTAGTTTTCAGGGATGAATTCAACAAAAATATCTCTGTGGATCATTTTGACTACACACAAAACTTTATTGATCAATGCCACTCAGACATAGTTGGTCATGCAGAAGGATTTCGTAAGAAATAATAATTATTAAAAAAAAGAAAAAAAAAAAAAAGGAAAAAGAGGGATGTTTCATTATGACTAAGAGATAACTGGACCAGGCCATCTTCATTTTACTTGCGTAGTTCAAACCTGAAGAAATTTAGGGGATGTCGGTAATTATTCATGAGGCCTATACTTAAAGAGAATTATGTGTATTGTTGTTTGTCAATTGTTTCTAAGGATTAGAAGAACACTTGTGTTAATTCACTGGTGTTAACTTGTGAGGATAAGTTCATATTTCTTGATCCTTGATGTTAACTCGATTACTAGAGACTAGGTGATTCCACCTAATTAAGAACCACTCATTTAGTTTTCTTATTGCAAATATCGTCAGATTTTCTGTTTCTAGCACAAAAATGTGCGTTAGTTGAGGCAGATCCTCATGTATCTCTCATATACGTTTCGCATGCATGGCGAGATCAAAACAGTTATCTCTCCAGAACATTTGCCTCAAATCCATAAAGCATATAAGCAGTTCAGATCTATGCGTGGGCGACCCGGCCAAGTCGACATCTCCCACTCGCCCATGTCTGTTTGGATATATCAATCAATGTGATGAATTTGTGCTTGTACTAGAAATCATTCATACATGTGAAAGGACCGTGCGACCTGAAGCACACGGATAATGGGAGCTCCAATATAGAAACCCCATACAGGCCATATTGGAGACATCAACCTCAAAATATAATTAATCCCGAAAGTGTACTTATATACCCCAAACATTTTGAATTACATAGTGATATTCAGTCTGAAAATTCTCTTCAATTCATGCCCAAAGAATAACAAATATTCTAAGTATTATCAAATATTGCCAGTGAGATAATTCATTGTGATCTATTGAAAGTGTACTAAAACCAAAAATGTTCTTTCTTTAAGCCATCATATCAATTAGATGCGAATTAACTCCAGCTTTCCCTAGAGGTACTTTATGTCGAATCATTCCATGACCATAGAATACACCCTTAAGGTAGCAAACATTAATATCCACATCATGATATAGTCAAAAGTTGCAAAGGGTAAAGTGTTGAGATCTATACCAAGATATCTCTTAAGGACTCACCACAGTGAAGAAGCAGGATCCATTCTTCGACTCACGATAGGTCGACCTTCTTATACGTATGAAATGCATATTCAGCCATGGGAGCACCTTCACTTTCTTATCCTAAGATAAAGAATGTATGTCATTACTCTCAGTTAGGAGTATCATCTGCCTCTACAGTCTTAGCCTTGTGCAAAATCCTGGTAGCCAAACTTTGAGAATTCTTATCTCCTCACTTTCTAATAGTCTTGGGTGACTAATTTCTCAAACACTATCATATAGACACATGAATGGGTGGGATACATTCATGTCGCTCTTCTATTTAAGAACACCTCATCTTGGTTCTGAGAAGCGACTTCAAATTAATGTCTTTGAGGAGTGAGTTTTATATGCGCTGAGTAAGCTAATCGGCGCTATAATTCAAATAGTCTCATCTCTACTTGCCTTCTATTTAGGCGATTATCGTGTGAATGTGAGCCAATCTTGAATCTATCGACATACTTTTATTGAATTGTACAACTCTATCTTGATGTTACCATAAAACCGTAAGCAATTGAATAATATGTAAGCTGTTTAAATTATTAACAAACATGGCATCTAATCGCGATTACACATTCTACATAAGCCCGGGGGGATTTAACATGTCTAATGAATACATCCTAGTATTGGCTTGGTAGTGGGTGACCACCATATTGTTGTAGAAATGTATTTTAGGACCACGTCCTTGTCGATAATTGCATCTGTATAGTGATATCTTTTCTTGATATGTTTGGTCTTTCCGTGATGACCCAGGATCTTGATAACGGCCCGTGCGGCACGGTGTTGTCACCAAAAAAGTATCCGGGCTGTCTTAGGGTTGGCCGATTTCTAAATCTTCTGAGGAAACTCCTTAACAAAGCTGCATCTTGAGTTCTTTGCGAGCAACTACGTGTCGACCTCCCATAGTGGACAAGGCTACGGGATTGCTTTTGCTACTCCATGGTATGTGCTATCATTGGCAAAACATATCGAAATTGGGTGCAGCGATCAACCATCACCTCCCAATCGACATCGAGTAGCGATGGAGCGCGCGTCGCTCTTCCCTTGATAACATAGCATGTGATCACGAGTTCCTTTCCGAGATCTTGTAAAATCCTCTTATTTGTCATCGATGCTTTTGATCGGGGTTTGATTGAAGCGACCCTAACGAACCAGCAGCCTGTATGTCGGAGCGTGTGCCGCGTCATTGCATTCGTATTTCACAGGCGACCTTTGGCATAAGGTACTCTGGACATTTTCTCTTTCTCTTCTGGAGTCTTAGGACATATCGAGACTTAGGCTCAAACTTTTTCACTTGAGGGTATCCGTAAACTTACTATCTTGCATGTGTATTTCCCAACATCTTTTGATGTAAGCCTCATGAGATAAACCCAAGCCTTTTGTAGCGATCTCTTATGATCTTCACACCAAGCATTAGCTAGCTTCACTATATCTTTCATTTCAAAGTTTGATGACAACCACTTCTTAGTAGTGTCAATCATCTCTTTGCTATTTCCGACTATTAAAATGTCGCCGACATACGAGAGTTTCAAGAATTACAAAACCATCACTCGGGCAGTTTCATCACCTGCGATGATGTATTTACCATCATGTGAAGCCATCCCTTTGGATTTATGATTGAAACTTGATGTTCCATTGTAGATGCTTGTTTGAGACCATATAGTTTTGACTTGCAGGCTTTGCTCTTGTCATACCAGATTCCATTCTAAGGTTGATCATATAAGATTTCTTCATCTAGTTCTCCATTAATCACGGTTTTTTACGTCCATTGGTATAATTCTAAAGTCATATAATGGTATAGTAAACGAGGCAAAGTAGTAATTCTCACAACATGTGAGGAGAATGTATCTTCATAGTCAATTCCACTATTAACATATTGTAGCTTTCCCGCTACGGTCCCGGGTATATATCTTTTCTATGGACCCATCAGCCTTGCGTTTAATTTTAGAGTCATTCACCATTTCCAGTAGTTTTCGTCGGCGATGAATCGGCCAAATCCGGACTTGATTAGTTCTCATTGCTCCGTTTCTTCAACTTCCATAACTTCCATTCTTGGCTTTGGACCGGATAGATCCTACGTAATTGTTTTTTGGCTCTTACGTCATCACGGCGGGTGTCATGAATACTTCCCCCTCGATCTCCAAGTAAATGTGGGGGATCGTTCACGGATGCCGATGAGATTGGGTGTATGATCTTGCTCATAAAGTCGGATCGAGCCTTATGTCGCTCCCACTTTCCTTAGGAGGATTAAGAGTTTCCTCACAATCCCTCTATTGTGGTAGAGATGCGCCATTTCTAGATTTTCTTAAAAATTGAAAATCTTTATTAACCACCCACCTCTCGCAGGGAAAGTCCTCTTCTAAGAAAGCGACATCACGGGACTCGGCTACGTCACGCTCCCATGGCACACGATGAAAACAAATCTTTAAGAGGTTTCAGTATAATGAAAATACCTTCTTAGGACCAAGTTTCCCGTATTGATGAGTATTATTGTGAATGTAGTACACCTACGGGATGCAAATTTCTAAGTCGGGTTTATTGCTATTCCATAATTCATATGGGGTGGAAGACAGATTGGGCTACAGTTGAAATCACCTTAAGTAATGAAAGTTCAATAGTATATCTCTGAGAAGGTAAGTGAAATTAACTAGCCATCATCGACTTAACCATGTCTAGAGATTATTCCTCCTTTACGCAACTCCATTTTGTTCTGGTGTAAGGAATAGTTAATTTGTGACCTGCCACCTTTTCATCACAAAAACTTGGATGTAATTCAGGATGAGATAATTCACGACTTAGAGTGGATCTATAATGTTTTGATCTGCAGGTTAATTTATTCTTTACCAAATTGGTATATCGCTTGAAGCAGTCCAATGCGTCAGATTTGTGAGAAATCAAATAAACATGACCAAAACGTGTGAAATCATCTATAAGTGATGAAATAATTCATTTGCATGCCTCTTCTCACATTAAATTGGTCCCACGATTAATACGAATGAATAAGTATAACCGTTCAATGGCTCTCTTGGCTTTACGAGCCAAATAATCTAGTTGCTTGCTTTTCGGCTAAGCAATGCTCACATGTAGGTAATTCTACTTTGGCGAGTGATCCCGAGGGCACAACAGGCGATCTATTTAATCGGTCTTGCCCAGTGTCCTAATCTAGCATGCCATAAAATACTCTCGATGTTAGAAACAGTACAGATTGCCAACAACATAGATAGATGACTGTTAGCCAGTACAATATTAGTGGTGTCTGACACCATAAATCCATGTGGCACATAGCGAACCATAATAGCGTTGTCCGAAATACTCCCCCTTATTAAATATAAGTTGGAAACCTAGTTCTAGTAGAGCAAAACGAGAAACAAGATTACCGATCGAACTTATGAGCATATAGCACATCATGAATAAAGCGTGCGACCACCCGCAACTCTAGTTTGCGAGTGCAGTCTAGCGTCGGTGGCGCATTATTCCCACGTATATGCTTCTCACTTCCTTTAGGAATTCGACGAAGTCCACATAAGTTGTTAGTCCTTGCTACATGGTCGGTTCTTCTTTGGTCTGATCCGAACGATCTCGGTAAGCATTAAGCGACTACTAACATATAAGTTAGAGGGCGAGTTTGTCGCGAACAATACCTTTGGCTCGGTGCGTCGGCGAAAGTGACCGGGTTTGCCACGATTAAAGCGAGTTCTTGTTTTGCGCCTTTTCATCTTGCCCGGCGTTCCCACGCTTGTGCTTTTGTCCAGCTAGAACTTCTTCATCTCCTCTTTTGCCCTTTCGGAAACCCTTACCTTTCGATTTTGTCTGAGCTTTTGCTCCTGGGTTGGGTTGATCATGAAAGCTTCATTAGCGGGCTTCTCGGAAAACTTGATCTTCCTCGAAGCTTCGACATGACGAGCAACATCATCAAAAGTTTTGATGTTTATCCATTATGGGTAAGGTTAACACGCATGTGTTCCCCATTGCCAGCAAGCGAATAACAGATTGGATAGCTGCTTTCATCGGTCATGTCGCGAATTGCTGACCCTCGATTCAGCGATCATGTTAGACATCTGGTAAGTAGATCTCTTACCTCATGGTGTCATTAAAGTACTTCTTATAACCACATCGAAACTTGAAGGTTAGCGGCGAAGTCTTGTTGTTGAGGTTCACCATATTGAACCTTATGACATCCTGGCTTGCTTAGCCGATTCGACGGTGCCTCTCAAATCGCAGGCATCAGTCGTTTTCTGCTACTCAGCGTAAAAATCGAACATGATCTTGCTGCGCTTATGAAGCGATAGGCTTCAAGTCTCGCCTATGTTGAGAAGCGGTAGTGCCTTGCTTTCGAGGTTCGATATAGGTTGTGTAATGGTTTCCGGCATGTCTTGCTCAGGGAGATACTTGAATCTTGCCGATTGCCGACATAATAAATTTCTTTCGTCGGCTTGTCTGTGGTTGAAGTCGGCGACAATGCTCTTTGTTCGCTGACCATTTTCAGTATATAGAAACGATTACTTAAAATTAAGGATCTTGTACAATTCAATTCTGATAATGTTTTATCGATGACGCTAAATTAATTACAATAATAATTTAACATGCAACAACAACGAGAAATGTGTGCGTTAAGTCGCGTTTAAATGCGACATAGTCCCAATTCATTTAATGTTAATTTTAAACATCTTAACAAAATTTTGATTATTGAATTAGAGATATATGTGCATAAATCTGACACAAAACCTCCCACTATCAAAATATTTCCATTCATTATCATCCCGATGTAATTAAATCAAAAGTACATAATAAACATGTCTTTAATGAAAAAACATTCAATATCACATCAAATTATAAGCATGTGTATACATAAAGAAATATCTTGGAAATATGTACAATATGATCTTAAAAAAAAATAGATCATGGAGTACATAATCGGGATCATCAACAATGTCATCCTAAGTTATCATCACTATGTCCACCCGACTCATACTCTCGTACCACGGAGCGAATCTAGCGACGGAGTTCCAAACACCTTGCGGCTTACGTCGATTAAAACGAAATACCCATAGCTAACTAGCAGACTTTCCCACTGGCGGTATATCCTCGTGAGAAGTATTAAAGTCTAAAGAGTTCAACCTTTGTTCAAACGACGAGCCCGACTCCCATTCATCACGTGAGCATCAAGCACAATGCGGTTTGTTGCTCGATGAAGAACTCATGAACATCACGATGCCACATGTTGCAATCAACGATACATATAATCTATATGTTCGGCAACTATATGAAATGCACTCTTATATGCCCGATAAATGAATTATTTGTGCTCTTGTAACCCAACACATACACAAATAATCGTATAATATCAATTAACCTTTTTAATTGATTAATTATAACTCTGATTCAGCATTTTCAATAATTAAAAATCGAGAAAAATCCGCGGATAATTAGAAAATTAATAACTAATTAATGCGAGGAAAAATTATATTTTCTTTGAGGTCACATGCGCCCATAGCAGATTTCATTCGTGAGTTTGATAATTTTTTGAAGTAATTTAAATGTATTTTGATCACACACACACTAGCCGCGAAAGCTGCACAAGCTTAAACAAAATTTTCCCGAAAGAAACATGTGTACATAGGCAATTTAAGTCTTTAATCTTCAAAAATTCTATACAATTTGCACGTTGATCAAAAAATATGAAAAAATACTGTTGGAAGCTTGTTGAAGGCTTTCCAACCATATCTTGCTGACCAAAGATGCACGGGAATCTTAAGTGATCACCAGTTTGATTACGAAAACATGAATACCGCATTCAAGCGCGTAGCTTGTCGTGCCATTTACGTCTGGTGTTTTAAGGATCGAGAACACTTACTTGTTGTTCACTGATCGGTGCAGCAGCGAGGATCGTTATATTTCTTCAGCTTCAATGTGTAACTCAGTGCTAGGCCCGGAATTGATTCCGGTAGAACACTCTTTGATTTTGCATTGCAAATATACGTCTGATTTTTACATTTGCTTCAGAAAACATCGTTAGTTGAGACATGAGGCGGTTGTCTTGAGCGGCGCTCTCGGCTAACATGCGTTAAGCGTGCATGAGAGATATGGAGAAGCTGTCTCAGCTAGCGTATGTTTGCGAAAAAATCAGTAGTCTTACGCAATCAGGAATCGGTCCGTTCATGAGTACGCCTTAACGTGCGTCAAGCCCAAATGGAGCTCATTTGCAATAATGTTCTTGATCCCTTTTAAAGCAACGATCAGGCTAAATCATTTTTCATCTTCTGTATTATTTTGTTTCCGAAAAATACTGAATCATTAAATTTATTCTTGCCATCTGATTCAACGTCATTTGTATGATTGAAGCTTTCTGCGAACAAGCTTTCAACGACATTTTTCATGTTTTACGTCTAACGTGCTGACAATATTTTTGAGGGTAAAGATCAGCTGCATATTTTTGATATTCTGGGGAAAAATTTACGTTGTTTGTAGGGTTTTGGGTCTCGGCTTTTCAGTATTGTGTGTGACTCAAGCGCTGTTTAAACGCCCGAGGTATCAATCTCTGAATCAATCACAAATGGCTTGCGATGTGTTCCTCAGGAAAAATATATTTGGTATTAAATTAGAGGTAACATGTTATAATTAACTAATAAAGGTGAGTAATAATATATTGTATTATTTGTGTATGTGTAGCTTTACAAGCTTGCAATAGCTCATTTATTGTAAAAGAATGCGTTTGATTGCAGCCTGGAAATATATGTATCATTAGTACAAATACAATGGCATCGTATCAGAGTTACTATGTTTACAATAAATCAGGCTGATAACGTCTTTCTGCTGATGGGAGTCGGTTCAAGTCAAGCTGTGAGAAACAAGGATTGCTGGGCCTCGGCGAGAATCTTGCTTTGGCCGCATAGTATTCAGGGCTGGCGGCCTTGGAGGTGTTGGGAGCCTGGCTGTAGGCAAAATTACGTTATGGCTTATATTGAGTGGCGTGTGATGATAACCCAGATGACATTGTTGACTGATGCGACCCTGTACTGTGGCACATAGCGATATGGCTTTAAGATCGCGACAGCTGCTATTTCGATACGGCTCTTTAGTGCATGTGCATGTTTATGCACTTGATGTACATATTGAGTATTTTCGTAAAAAATCGCATTTGTATGTAGTACGATTGTACATTGAATGAAGCATGAATGAAATATTTGATAATTGAAGATTTTAGGACGACGCAGGCGCTGCAGCCTGCTGTAACAAAATGTGCGCATGTTTAAATTAAATATGTGTTGGGCTGGCAGCAGCCAATGTTCAACATTACGCACAGGTATTGTACATGTATTAAGTATTATTAGTGAAGGCTGAGCCGTTAACGATATGTGCCTGGAATCTAATTTGTTGGCCTCTGCTCTGAACGAAATAGCTGCAACAAGCCAGCACGACGGCCATGAGAACGAGGCTGAGCGAAGAAACCTGTGTTTGGCGCGACCGCTCTCCACAAAGGAACGGCATCTTGAAAACATACCTATGTCGGCACGGCGAGGCTGCAAGCTATCAAGCCTGCAGGCTGGAATCGTGTTGCTATTTGATCTTTGATAACGAAAAATGGGGTGATGGCTGCGATTTGAAGGCGTTCAGCACCCGGCGATTTGAAATGGCGGTAAGGTTGGCTATGTGGAGATTTTGGCTAGCTGGGCTCGTCGGTCAACCACCAGTTTGATGATATAAGCACGAGGAATGACTACATGAAAACCTCTGTGCAGTATGATCGACAATTGAGGCTGCGGCGCCTGACTGATGGCGGCGAAATCAAGCGCTGTACGGCGGTGAGGCATGCGCACGCAGCGGTATCGAAGCTGATGATGACGCAGGTCGTGTTGGCGAAGGGGAAGAAGATGAATGTGCGAAGGCGGCTTTCATGACGAATCGGCGAAGGTATCTGAGCGCGGGATGTGGAAGGGTTTAAGAAAGTAAAAAGCCAACGGACCTACGGTGGACGAGCTGGCGTGAAGCAACGGCGGCTGCTGGCGAGAAGCGATAACTGTTTTTGGCCAGTAACAGCGGTCTTTGCTCGTTTGTGGCTGTTTCTTGCGACCGTCTAACTTTATATGTAGTCGCTGTACTGTTTGAGCCGACTGGGCTCGGCTTCAAGGGCCGAGCTAACTATGTGAATTTAAAATCGAGCTAAAAGAAAACAAGCATGTCAGCAGTGCTGAAGCCGTACTACAAATGGCTCTTTGCAACATGCTCTGTGCTCACAAGAACCGACGTCTGTTTGACTAACATTCTAGAACATTTCCAACTTTTATATTAACAAAGAATTTGTGTAAAAATGTTTTACGGGCAAGCGTTTATTATGATTTACGACTATGTGTAGATGAATTTATGGTGTTGTATATGTGCTCTTGAACCTGCAAATCATGTTGATGGTAACAATTCGATTACGACTCTATGCGAGGAAGTGTGCAAATGCTAGGTAGGGCACGTGAGCACAGACGATGTAGGTGGCGGCTGCTATCGCGAAATACATGATGACCGAAACGGCACTAGATTACCATTTGGCAAGCGAAGAGCCGACCAGTGCGGCTGACGACCGGTTGTGCGTGAACTGCTGATGAGGGCCAGGCAGCAGTGTGGCATGGACTCTGCACGGTCTCATGTTTTTATTTGATTTCTCTGAGACAATACGGCGTTGGGCTGGCTATATGAGCTGACGAAACAAATTGAAAGCATTGAAGATAGCACTAAGAGTCGAAAATGGAATGAATATCATCAGACCAAAGAAGTTTTGTGACAAAGGTATAGCTCGACATTTATTCACTTACGCTCAGCGACTGGAGATGCGAAAAGAATAGTACTGGGCATAGTGGCGCCAATTATTACTGTGCTCGCCCAGGGAAGATAGTTGACCAACGCACTACTAATAGGTATTGCCCACAAATCACTCCATATATTCAGCAATAAACTTTGACTTAGAAAGGCCATCGCTGAGAGATGATATGGCTGCATTCTGCTCGCATCAGTATGAAGAGAATACTTGAAAAGAAGTCTTTTCGTGATATACGAGAAACACTCAATTTGTTTTCATTGGTGGCAACGATGGGCGTGGCAGCGAGTCGTGATGTAGATTTTCTTCAAGCAAACCAGGTGTAAGATTTTCAATTTTTGAAAATCTGAAAACCTACCGATAAGAGGATGGAAAACTCTGTCTGCGAGGAAAGAAGATGGGGGCGGCTATATGCGATAAAGTCTCCTGGGCGGGTATGGCTTGTCTCAGCTTACCGTCCGGCACGGCTCGTGTTTGTCCGGAATAATCGAAGGCTTTGTGAGCAACCACCGGGTGAAAAACATAGAAGAAAGTATACAGTGCTGGGGTCAGGCATGGAAGAAGAGAGCAGAGTCGTGAAGGCTAATAGAGAGTGCGGGGATTGAGTGATCTACTGTAGGGGGTGTCGGTGGAAGCAATAATTCTCAAATACTTGACGAAGATGAATCCCATGAAAGATATGAGGCTACCGGCGACTAACGAAGGCTACACGCGAGAAGAAGGGAGCCAGTATGGTACATTCTCACTGTTGTGAAGGTATAAGTTACGCCTACAGCACATAGGCAAATTTCCCTTTCAAATGGGCATATGCATTTCTCAATGGAGAAGCTGGGTGAAAATGCGGCTGGAGTTTTGAGTAAAGGGAGCAGTGCAGAGATTTACGACTCAGATCCCTTATATGGTCTCGAGCAAGCGCTCGGGCCTAAATCAAGCACTGGCACGATGATGGAAGACAAAAGAACAAGGTTCGGAGAGTGAAAATATATGTGTGTGAGAGGTAAAAAGTAATAGGGAACAAGATGAGGAAAGGGAATTCAAGATGGCTTAGCCATGTAGAACAAAGATTAGTAAGTGCAACAGTACAAGAGAGGCAGCCAAAAATGATCATGGTCAAGGAAGTAAGAGAAGTCTATCCATAAAGTAGTAACTAAAAATGGATCTAATCTAAGATAAACGGTAAAATGGGATTGCAATTTTTTTTTTTTTGATGGATAAAGAAACATGCATTGATCCTGGCTTGACAAAGCTGCCCCAGTACTGCTTTGAGAGTATACAAAGGGACTTGGGAGAAGGACGAAAAAACATGAAGAAAAAATCCCGAACCAGCGATTACCTATACCCCATCGAGTTAAAAATTCGAAAATATTCTGTCTATCGCTAAACACGTTGACTAAGACGAAAGCTACAAATGAAAGAATTCTTTAATCTATACATAGAGAGGGTCTCATTATCGAGAGACACTCTATTTCTCTCACACCACAACGCCCGAGGAAGGCCTGGCGCAGCCCTCAAACTTTCTTGCGACAACTTTGCCAGCTTTTGTTCCATTGTCAAAAATTTAGAAGAACCTACGCATTGAGAAAGGAGAAGACCCATCAGGCAGCTATAGCGAAATAAGCTCCCAAGCATTCTGGCCTTCGAACAATGAACTAGAAGATGGTTTAGGGTTTCCTCCTCCTCTTCACAAAGGTAGCATATTGGCTAAGGATCTTCCTCTCTTCTTGAGTTGGTCTAGAGTCATCACCTTACCCCAGACGCCTCGAAGCAAAAAACCCACCTTTAAAGGGACCATAGTGTTCCAAACTGATAATGCAGGAAACGGTGTTGTCTCGGCTTCGGTGCGATTCAAAACCTCATACAAGAGCTTCACTGAATAAACGCTGGGCGTACCCCCTTTTAAGACCAGCTTGTCTTCCCTGTTTGAGACCACTCTCCAGGGATGGATCATTTTCATAAAATTCACCACCTCCCTCACTTCCCAGTCATTGAATGGCACGCTAAAGCGAGGGTTCGACCACGCCGTTCGAACATCCCAAATCTCACCAATCATCGCATCTTTCACGAGATTGTCGGTAAACAGCGTCGGGAGCGTTATCTTAACCTCCTCACCCCCTGACATCTTTTCGAATCGATTCTCTTTACCGTCTGACCACAAAATTTGCATTTAAAGCGTACCATATCCCATCCTTTCCTAATTTCTTTCCATAAACCTTTCCCAAGCGTTCTCTTCCACAGGGCACCATCCCCTGCGATTTCCCAGGTACTTCTAATAGTCTTCCTCCATAAGAATTCCTTTCGTTGCGAAAGCATGGCCACTTTCCTAACAGGCTTTGTTTGGGTGTGTAAGCCTCGACCCCTGATAGCCAACTTTTTATGTACACACCGTGTGACTCATAAATGAGGCTTCTTTCCCGGGTTCCCCCCTCCCCACCCAGAAGAAAATCCCTACGGATTTTTCCTAGCCTTTTACACACGAGACTCGGGATCGGGAAAAGCGACATAAAATAGATAGGAGATTAAAATGAGTGCTTACGATAGAGTGTAACTCTTCCCCCTTTGGAGATATATTAGCGCTTCCAAGCGCTAGTCTCATACGAACCTTAACTTTCTCACACGATGGAAAATGGATTCAATCGCTACGTTTTGAATATGCACGGATGTTTAGTACCTCATGAAGCGAGTACATAGTTTCACAACATTTTAGCTTATTTAGTCCCGGTTATGTAACGCAGTGATTAACATATTTTTATTCTATGAAGCTACCAGTACTTATTTAAAACTTAGTTTATAGGAAATACATGGAATAAAGATGTGAGATTAGAAGACAGGACTAACTCAAACCCAAGACCTCTAGTTAACAGGAGCTTTAATTCTATGTTAAGCTACCAATGGACCTAAAAGGTTATGCTGTTAAGTTAATGGACCTAAAAGCTTTAATATCAGGCCAAGATAACTGATCTAATACAAGAAATAATTTTTTTTTTAATCTGTTTATACAAGAAAATAATATTAAGCTATTTACAACATTTCTAGTGACCTCACACAAAGCAAGTATTAAAAAAACAAAAACATACTCGTTCAACTGCTAGTAGAATATGCAAAACACAAATGGATTAAATTATATTTCAATGAGGGCATTGCTTATCACAATTGAAAAAGATAGAATCTCATTGAGAGTCTAGATTAATATGTGTTACTGATAAAAGTTGCAGAAAGATATGGCATGCTGTACCTGCTTTATGTTCTTTAGAACTGCTTGAACTTTTGACGGTTTGGAAACAACTTTCTGGCCTTCAGTTTTTCCACCATGTGATGCCAAAACAGGTGTCAATGGAGAAGCAACAGGTGTGTAATCAGAATCTGTGAGTAGCTGCCTTGAACTAGAAATTCCCTAAAACAACAAAAGATGAAACAAATTAAATCAGTAAAACAGTTTTTTTTCCTTTTAGAAAATCAAATAAATAAATGTTTAAAATGTCCAACATCAGTTATGTCTACCAACTCCTACTAAACATTTAACCCATAGATAACACTTACATATGTGAGTGTATGTCACATACATTGGACACAAATGAATATAAAGGCAGAAGCAGATTAAAGCAGTAAAACTGTTTTTTCTTTCCTTTCGTCCACCTACTCCAACCAAACATTTAATCTATAGACAACACTTATACATGTGTGAAGCCGAATATGGTAAAACAGTTTATATTTTGTGTGTGTATTGAATAACATACAAGGCACATATAAATACAAGGAGGATCCTAAATCAGGTCCTTAATCATAGGAACTAAGTTACAATATCTAAGGAAAGTAGATATACTGTAAACCCATTCACATTTGTATCCCTGAGTTTTGGGAACTGAAAATCCCAATCCCTAAACATTAGGGATCAGACCTACTTCCCTTAATTGGACAACTTGACATTCTACACTCCCCCTCAAGTTGGATGATATATACTTTTTAAACCAAGCTTAGAACTTAGTTCTTGAAAATTAGGACGATGTAGAGCCTTAGTAAGAATATCTACTACCTGAAACTGAGATGGAACATGCTTCAGTGAGATTATCTTTCCTTCTATCTTCTCACTTATAAAATGTCTATCGATTTCCACATGTTTCGTTCTATCATGATGGATAGGATTTTTGGCTATGGCAATAGCAGCTTGATTATCACACATCATCTCTATAGAGCCTTCAACCTTTTATTATGAGTTCATCCAACACCCTTTTATCAAGCCCCTCACTTCCATGAGCTAAAACACGAATTCAGCCTTTACTTTACGAGCAACAACTTGTTGCTTTTTACTCCGCCATGTAACTAAGTTACCCCATACATAAGAATAATAGCCTGAAGTTGATTTCCGATCAATATTGGACTCTGCCCAATTTGCATCAGTGTAGATTTCAAGTGAGCAATTGAGTGTTTTCTTGAACATAAGTCCCCTTTTGGGATCCTTTTTGAGATATCTTAGGATCCGATACATGGCTTTCATGTGTCCTTTCAAAGGATTGCTTAGGAATTGGCTTACCTTGCTGACAACAAAGCTTATATCCGGGCGAGTATGAGTTAGATAAATCAATTTTCCCACAAGTCGCTGGAACTTCCCTCTATCCATAGGTATTCCTTCACCACAAGCCTCCAATTTAATGTTAGGGTCCATGGGTGTTTCTACTGGTTTACACCCATTGATTCCAGTTTCTGGTAGGAGGTCCAGCACATATTTGCGTTGGGAGACCAAGATACCATGGCTGGAACGTGCAACTTCCATTACCAAGAAGTACCTCAAGTGCCCAAGATCCTTGATCTCAAATTCCTTAGACAATAAGTGCTTTAGATGATTGATTTCCTCCTCATGATTTCCAGTAACTACTATATCATCAACATATACTATCAATATAGCAAGCCTTCCATTGGCTAAGTGTTCAACAAATAAAGTGTAATCTGCTTGACATTGTGAGTAACCATCTAGTTTAAATACTTTAATAAACCTTTCAAACCAAGCTTGGGGTGATTGTTTGAGCCCATAAAGAGATTTACGAAGCTTTACATACCTTGACCTTGAATGGTTACTTTCAAAACCTAGTGGGACATCCATATATATACTTCCTCCATAAGATCTCCATTTAAAAATTCATTTTTCACATCTAGCTGAGACAATGGCCAAACTTGATTTACTGCAATAGATAAAATAATCTGAACTATGTTTAACTTGGCTACAGGAGAAAAGTTTCTTGATAGTCAATTCCATATGATTGGGTGAAACCTCTAGGCGTACTTGAGAAGTGAGGCATGGGACACTGTAACCATGTCTCTTACCTTTGTTTTACTGAAAATCCATTTATCCCATTGTCTTTCCAAAGACAAATATATTAATGACCCATGTCCCATTCTTCTCAAGGGCTCGAGCTCTTCCAGTGCAACAACCTTCCACTCAAGAATCAATAGAGCTTCATGAATGTTTTGGGGAATATGAATTTGATCTAGGACTAAGATGAAAGCTCTAAAGTTCTATGATAAACTTGAATATGGTAAATAGTTTCTAAGTGGATGTTGGGTGCATGCTTGAACTCCTTTTCTCTGAGCAATTGGCATGTCTAAGTCTAAATAAAACTCAGCAGCAGTGTCAAGGTCAAGTTTAGCTTCTTTTTGAGAAATTTTAGGGTTGATTGGGCTCGAAGTCGACTCATGGCTTTACTGAATTAGCACATGTTTGCCTCCTTGTGGAGACCTTAATACTATTGCCTGGAGTGAGAAGAGGAATAGGTTGGAATGGAGGTTCAGGCTATGTAGACTTAGGTTGGAATGGAGGTTCAAGCTGTGTAGACTTAGGCTGGAATGGAGGTTCGGACTGTGTAGATTTAGGCTGGAATGGAAGTTCAAGCTATGTAGACTTAGGCTGGAATGGAGGTTCATACTGTGTAGATTTAGGACTGGTGGACGACTGTTCTAGAAGCATTTGAGGTGAGACACCATGGTGAGGAGGAGGAAGAGAAATAAGCTGATTCCAATTCTGATTAGACTGAGTAATAGGCTAATTAGACTCAATAAGGGATGACCAATCTCAATTATGCGATTCATGATTATGACTCTCCCCCTGAATCATAGAGTTGAAGAAATAAGGAATATTTTCAAAGAAGGAAACATTCATTGAGTGAAAAAATCTCTTGGAAGTAGGACAATAACATTTGTATCCCTTCTTGTTGGATGAGTACCTGACAAAGATGCATTTTTTGGCTCTTGCATCTAATTTACCTCGGTATTGACTATGAATATGGACAAAAACACATCCAAAGACTTTGAGAGGAATCAGTGATACTAGATGAGATTTTGGAAAGTGTTCTAGGAATGTTTGTACTGAAGTTTTGAATTTTAAAATCCTAGAAGGCATCCTATCGATGAGATAGGTAGCGGTAACATTTGGAATTTTTGTAGGTCCCAAAATATCACCATGGATAAGAGAGAGAATGAGATGATTTATAAGGACTAGGTGAATAGTTACTATGGGTATGCTTCAACAATTGGCAAATATCACAATGAAAAGATCTTGGATCTTTATTAGTGAATAATGAAGGAAATAAGTGCTTTAAATACCTAAAATTGGGATGACCTAATCAAAAGTACCACAACATAATAGCACTATCCTTATTAGACTAATAACTGGCAATTTGACACCAAGTTCTAAGATCATAACCTATGGGAGATTGGTCCACTTTGAGGATATATAAACCTACGCAAAGTTCCGCATAGCCAATCATCCACCCCGATTCCAAATCCTGAAACACACAAGAATTGGCCAAGAATTTAGTCTTGTGAGTTCAAGTCTTTATTAAGCTTGCTAACAGAGAGCAGGTTACAATCAAGATCAGGGACAAATAAAACCAGGTAATGAGAGAGAGTTTCTAATAGGTGTATGGTTCCTTTTCCAACCACTTTGGCATGAGAACCATTAGCTATGCAAACGGTATGATGGCTCCGACTAGGATAAAATTGAGAAAAGAGTGACTTATCACTTGTCATATGATCAGATACACCAGAATCAACAATCCAGGAGACAGAGAAGAAGACTTTGCAACATGTAGGGTCTGATTTCCATCCCCTTGTTGAGTGACTCCCCCTAAGCCATAGGCCAAGGTAGGTTGAGGCGACTTGTTGAGCAATTGTATTTGGCATATGCGAGTTGATCTTTAGTGAAGGGTGCTTGATTCAGGATCTTTGGCACTTGGAGATAATTGTGGCCATTGAGTTTGTAACTGGTCACTAGAATGGGAGTGACTGGAATTGACTGATTTGGAGGATTAATGGTTAAAGAAGAGTCGGCCACTATTTGAGGATGGTTCTCCATCAGCCATGGCAACAAGGAATCAGGGGATGACGAAAAATGATGGAACATGGTGAGGAATGTCTCAACCGAGGGCCTAGGGTTGTGAAAGAACAGTCTTTCTCTGTTTTAGTAAGTAAAACAGCAGCAAACAAAGGAGTCAAGGGTTGCTCTGATACCGCGCTGAAACAGAATATGGTAAAAAGAGTTATATTTTTTCTGTGTATATTGAATAGCGTACAGAGCATATAAATACAAGGATCCTAAATCAGGCCCTTAATCACTTAGGAACTTAATTTACAATATCTAAGGAAAGTAGATATACAGCTGTAAATCCATTCAGATTTGAATCCCTGAGATTTGGGAACTGAAAATCCAGTCCCTAAACATTAGGGATCAGACCTACTTCCCTTAATCGGACAACTCGACATTCTACATGTGTGTCTACTTATAAAAAAAAAAAAATCACGCATACATGTGTGTGTGTGACATTGGACTACCAAAATATGTCTCAAAGGGATTTACTTCAATCTTTCCTGAGGTAAAAGGAGGCGAAAGTTGGTCCATTTTTGCATATGTATGACATTGAACTTTGAAATATAACATTGCATATGCATAAAAAATAAAAAAAAGGTTCCCTTCAATCTTCTCTAAAGTAAAGGGAAGATTGACTTCATATCCAAGAATGAGGAGCATTTGGTTCCGTTTTCGAAAATGTTATTCTCTAGAAATTTATTTGCTTGGATGAAGCAGTAAATAAAGATTGATTCTGTCTTTCTTTTTTTTTTTGATAAGTAAGAAAGCGAAGATTGATTCTTTGTCTTCACAGGCCATCTTTCAGCAGTTGGGTTATCATTTAAAGAGGGAATTGTGGTTGAGGTTCTTTCCTTAATTTTGTGCTTGAAGCAGATTCAGTGATGATAAACTCCTGATCAGGGATCTAAGAATGAAAGTCTTCCCATCTTAAAGCTTATGTATAGGGTGCTAGATTTTTCGCACAATGCGGCTTCTCCATCCCTCAATATGAATCAATGGCCTCCCAAAATAGGCTTTTCGCAGAGAAAGCCTTGGGTGAAAGTGCTCACGTTTGATCAACTTAAACGTTGAGGGAGAGTTCTTGCCAATAGATTTTTTTGTCTGGGAAGAGGATGAGGAGACTATAGATCATTTGCTCGTTCATTGTAAGAAGACCAAGATACTTTGGGATCTCTTTTTGTCAATATTTGGGACAAGTTGGTTTTTCCGGGTTCAGTTTTTCAAACTCTTCTTTCCTAGTAAGGTGCGCCGGTGGGCAAAAATAGCAAAAACATTTGGTAGCAGCCCCGTTGTGTTTATTCTGGACTTTATAGCAGGAAAGGAATAGGGTGGCGTTTGAGAATGGGGTTATCTCGGCTCAAAGGATAAAAGTCACCTTCTTGAGCAATTTATGGTCCTAGGCAACGAGCTTTGCTGTGAGTGTTGATAACGCAGAATTGCTGTTGCAGGAGTTTTTGGCCTAGTTGGGTTGTAGGTAAGAGTCAATTATGCCTTGGGCTGGTAGGTTTTTGTTTCCATCAGTTCCTGTATGTGCTTCAGTGTGCTATCTTGACCTTTTGGTTCTTTTATCATTTCTCATGTCGTATTTATCAGCCACAAAGTAATTTATATACTACACAACTGGAAGCAGTCTTCTCTCCACCTTCAACTTTCTTTGTGTCATTCACAGCCCCAAAAATAGCACATCAACGAGAAGTTCAGACCAATGTATCTTTTCAGCACATACAATGATGAAAATAGAGTTAACCATAGGGGAAGCGGTGCAGATAATCAAATATTCATCTCAAAAACAAAACAGAGAGATACAGAACCAAATCCTCCATGATTTGACTAAAATGAAGGACAGGAAGCAAAGAACCAACTACATAAATCTTATGCTAACCAGAAAGTAGACTGATCAATATGAAGGAATAGTAAGCATTACCAATTGTTGGAAATAACAAGAAGCATAAGATGGACAGTTGCAGAAGAAACTTTGTTCATTTGCTTTTATATATAGAGCAACTCTTTCATATAAATGTCCATCTTACTCAATCGTCAAACTTTGAACAATCTAAGTCATTACAACTCTGGATGCATAAAAGAATAATATATCAAGGACAGTAAAATAAACTATATAGCAAAACAGGAAAAAAGAAACAACAGTCTTCTATGTTCTTCTTGTTTAAAAAAGTTGGTAAATTAGTCAAATCAAAATTCATTTTGAGATTTCTAACTGCCAGAAGATTATTGTTAAGCATGCTTAAACCAAGAGATTTGAGATTGATTTACCAACTAGCGAAGATGACTCCAACCAGCTGCTTGTTTAAGAAAGTTGGTAAATTAGTCAAATCAAAATTCATTTTGAGATTTCTAACTTTGTAGAAGATTATTGTTAAGCATGCTTAAACCAAGAGATTTGAGATTGATTTACCAACTAGTGAAGATGACTGGCAGGAATAAGAAAAAGTTGTAGATACATTGTAATTATGTTTCTCTTTTCCTCACTATTAATCACACGTTCCGTAAATGTCTCTGCCAGCCAACCATTGCTTAAGATGCTAAAACAATAAGAAAGAAACAAGTTAGCAAACATCAAGCCATCTGCAGAAAAGAATTAGCATAATTAGTTTGAAGTTAACAAGAAAATACATCACAATAAATTATGTTAAGGAAATAATAATCAAAGAAAGGCACCAAATAGTGGATAGAACAAACAAAATTTCCATTCCTATGTTCAGAGGAGAGGAAGAAGAAGAAGAAAGAACCATTGCTTAAGATGCTAATTCAATAAGAGAAAACCCAAGATTAACAAACATCGGCGAAAGAATTAGCTGCAATTAGTTTGAAGTTAACAGAAAAAAAACATCACAATAAATTATGTTAAGAAAATAATAATCAAAGAAGGCACCAAATAGTGGATAGAACAAACAAAACTGGATGGCACCAGCAGAATTTCCATTCCTATGTTCTTTGGAGGAGGAGAAGAAGAAGACTGAATCCTCAGTGGTTATCTAAAATAAATGTCATTATGCAAGAAACATTTCCTAATAGAAAACGCAATCAATCTAAAAAAAATTTCAGTTTGAGGGTGTAATCCATACTTGCATTAACTCCTCAGCTGTTGAAGGAGAAACCCTAGAATTTAAAATTTTCAGCAATAGCATTATGGATTATAAAGCACATAGGGTGAGAATTCAGCCTATCTGTTTGGTCACCAAGAAAATGGACAAAACTGACACACAACCACATTTGGAGTCCTATGCCATGCTCTCCACTTCTAAAGCTAGAAATCCGAGAGCTGACACCAAGAAAATGGACAAAACTGACACACAGCATTTTTTGATTCTGTGCCATCACTCTCACTTTCTGTATTTAGAAATCAAAACAAAAACAAAAGAGAAATGATCAACTAAGCTAAAAGTCAGGAGTTTCAAGTAAAGCTCCATTTTTGGCAATCTTGAGCCCAAGATGGTTTCAAAATTTTATATTCAAAACTATTGTAGTTTCAGTCATTAGTTTTCTCAGCATCTAGATGACTTTAATACAAACATAATCCACACTTCCCCATGAGGAGTGCCAATCATTGCAAGTTCTGGAAGGAATCTACCCCAACCTAGATCCACACTTCGTTGCATCAGAAAAAGAGTATCTCTATTAGGACTGCGAGCAACCAGTCTTCGAATTGAAGTGAGTGTTTTGGAGCCAGAAAAGCCAACAACAAAAGGCTGCACTCTGAGGCTCCTAAGCTTTCTGGTTGGCAACACCCTTTCGCCACCACCATTTTCTTAGCAATAATCTTTGACGTGGCTGGCACAGACTAGAAGGCCAACTCTGGGACCTCTGAGAGTCCTAAGCTTACGGATTTGGCAACACCTTCCCACCATTTCTCTTCCTTCATGAATAATGAATGACCAGCATTGTAAACTTCTACCAGAAGACAAACATGGCAAAAGGATGAATCTGCCTATTAGTTTCTCTGAGTTCTGAAAAAACATCTATATGCAGACACATCTTTTACATAAGCCTTTCGGAAATTGTCGTAACAAACCTCTATAGCCTCAACCAACAAGAACAAAGTTTGTATTCTAAATTTAATCCACTCCACAAATCCTTTGCTCCACTCAAGTAATCTTTTCAATGATCTCTCCCCACCTGTCCTTTGAAATCTCAAAGGACTGGTTCTCTTTGAAGTAAAACACTGTATTATCTTCATCACGTTTCCGTGTTTTTAGTCCTCATCTTACTCTAATCCATAAGCTAACTCATTTCCATAATCCATAATTTATATATAAATCTATATCCATAGAATATATAACAGTACGACGAGTTTATAGACTTATTTCTTCCCAGGTTCCCCTATTATAACATTTATTTTCCCTTACATCTACTATTGGGCAAATAACTCAAATTTATTATTTAACTGCCTTTAAGATCCTAATAGATATCGTTCTTTTATATCATCATACAAAAAATTGGTCCATGACTGTTAATGCTGTAAAATTTCCAGCTTTAGCCAAGTGAAATCCTAAAATCCAAAACATTAAACCATAGCAATGACAATTAATAGAATTTCTACAACTCCTAACCCACTGTTTAGCTTCCAACCCTGTCTCAGTATTACATTAAGTAACCGAAGCAAAGAGTAATAGCGAAGGTGTAAAGCTAGGGTATTGAAAGGGGGTTTTATAATACTGGTGAAAATCGTTAGCAGAGGTGACAAAAAGATTTTGTGAAACAAGCTAGGGTTTAAAGGGTACTTTTTTAGTGAGAAAATCGTCAATAGAGAGGCAAAAGCAAGAACAAAGTAGCATATTATAAATTTTTGCATTATTTAATAAAAATTAGCTATTATATTTAAATAATGTTTTAAAATATATTTATTATTCATTATATTTAGATAAAATATTTTACTTTAAAGCTAAAACATATTTATTATGTATATTTAGATATTAAAATATATTAGTTATTTTTTTGAAGAATAAAATATATAAGCTATCATTCGAATATTTTATATAGTATTTATTTAATAATGTAGCACAATATATTTAGATAATGATATTATCTAAATATATAATGTTTTAAAATATATTTATTATATATTTAGATAATGTTTTAAAATATATTTATTATATATGTCTAGATTAGTTATTATCTATATATTGCAAACCTATTTTTTTTAATTTGGCAATCGAACATTTTCCATGAATGCGTCTAAGAAAAGTTCGACACCACTTGCATGCGGTGTCATGTCGTCGTGTCCTGCGGTGCTTTGAGGATTTTGAAGAGTCGAAACATCTGCCTTTTTGTTCAAGGCGTTGAGGAGGTATTAGGTTAGGGGGATCCAAAGCGAGAGAGAAAGTGTTCAGATTGTGTTCATAATCCGCGTCTCCCTTCGGCTATCTGTAGCAATCAGTGAATATCTACAACTCCCAACTCCTATAAAACCCATTCCTCTAGTAAGAAGCCTTCCTTTCAATTTTTGAGATTGGGTTTTGGAATGTAGGGCTGCTTGTTGTATGGATTTGGGGGCTGTATTGAGTTACCTTTAAGTAGAATTGCTTTGAGGTAGTGAAGGAGGAAGGTGGTCGGCATTGCTTTGTACCTTGCCTTGTTCTTGCTTTCTTTATTCTGGCGGCGATTTTCACCAAAAAGCCATTTTTAAGCGTAGCTTTCTTGCTTCACCAATCTTCTTTCAACTCTGCTAACGATTTTCCCCAGTATTATAAAACCCCCTTTCAAAACCCTATCTTTACACCCTCGCCATTACTCTCTGCGCCGATTGCTTAATGTAATGCCAGGGCAGGGTTGGAAGCCAAACAGTGGATTAGGAGTTGTAGAAATTTTATTAAATTGTCATTGCTATGGTTTAATGTTATGGATTTTAGGATTTCATATTGTTGAAATTTTACAATATTAACTATCATGGATCAATTTTTTGTATGATGATATAAAAAAACGATATCTATTACGATCTAAAGGCAGTTAAATAATAAATTTGAGTTATTTACCCAATAGTAGATGTGGAATATAAAGGAAAATAAATGTTATAATAGGGGTACCTGGGAAGAAATAATTCTACAAACTCATCGTACTTTTATATATTCTATGGATATAGATTTAGATATAAATTATGGATTATGGAAATGGGTTATAGCTTATGGATTAGGAGTAAGATGAGGACTGAAACATTGGAAACGTGATGAAGATGGTTGAAGGAAGGTGTTTGTTTGCAGTAGAACCAAAGTCCTTTTGAGATTTCAGTTGATTAGGTGGGAGAGACTATTATGGGTAAGATTATTGAGTGGGGTAGAGGATTTGTAGAGCAGATTAAATTTGTAACTAAAAGCTTATCCTTGTTGTTGGAGGCAATAGAGGTTTGCTGCAACAATTCTTTTTTTTTTTTATCGGTAAATAGCGGGTATATGAATGAAAAACAAGCCTTGAGGCTCCCAAGAGTACACGAGAGAGTCTGAAAAGGGAAACACAAACTCATACCACACATACCCGCCAAGTCGAAAACCACACGAAGAATTTAAGTTATCAACAACGCATTACAACTTAGCCAGTGACCCTGAGTCAAACAAAAGACGATTTCATCCAATGAGTGGGGGCCTCGTCTCAAAAAGCGGCACATTCGGCTTTCATGCAATCGATACAGAATATCTGAAGTGTGACAAACTCTCTTTGTTTTTGCCGACACTAGCACTTTGCCAAGCAAGGAGAAGTTGGCGAACCGTTAGGGGGAACACCCAGTTAGAATCAATAATGGCGAAGAAGTCCTGACATCTTAGCTCTCGAGACAATGGATAAGCAAGTAAATGGTTTATTGTTTCCTCGTTACTCTTGGCATAAAAACCACTGTTTACTAGGAGGATCCCCTCCTCTTGGTGGTCAGTAAGCGCTGCGCAGGAAGCTTAAACAAAAAAACCTAGTTTGGGGGGAACGATTGGGTTCCATATGAAACGACAAGGGAAATCTATAGGAATGCATCGACTTACGATTTTTGTGTCCTAGCGAAAAAACCATCAGTCATAGTCTCCTTTAATAACAACCCATCTTGTTGAAAGGGCCTAATTTTCTTGTTGTGAAGGAAGTGAAGGAACCTTTCCACCTCCCAATCATTAAAAGGTCTTAGGAAGACTAGGGACCAACCCCCATTCTCCCTTGAGGAATCCCCGAGCATACGCTACCACAGCATCTTTGTGGCGCAAATTGAGCGAGTGGGAAGGCATTGCCACGGCACGATCTCCTTGCACTAAGGGTCCTTCAAAAACCCGAGTCTCTACCATTTCCTGGGGAGGGAAGTAGTGTTTAGAAAAATATGAGTCATTCTTTTAGATTTCTTTGCAATCGGTGCCGTAACCTCCACCTGTGTCCACTAATTGTTCCGGCCCCCATCGCCTCCTGACTTGGTGCGTGCGATCTCAAAGAGTGTCCCTCTCATTAGCAAACCGCCAACACCACTTACAAAGCAATGTTTGATTCATCTTGGATAGGCCTCTCACCCCTAAACCCTCTACTCTTCTAAGCAACAATTTTCCAAATGGGACAAGGTGTGGTTTACTCTGGGATCGCCACCACCCCATGTAGTCTTCAATCTCTCCGCCTGTAATAAATGTGTTTCGCAGATCAATGAGAGAAGTAAATGGGGAGGCTAGACAGTTGTAATTCCGAACGTAGGGGCGAGCCTCCCACCTTTTCGAGATATATTATCTCTTCCGCGACGACAATCTTTTCTTAATCTTCTTCAATAATCCTAAACCCTCACAGTTCTGGAGGAGCCCTGCTGGGAAGACCCAAGCACATATGAGGGAACTAACCCCACAACCAAGCTCGTGATTAACCCTCCATCGCTGTGTCCACCCTACCTAGTGGATAATCTCGCCTTTGCTCGGGATAATTTTCAAACCTTAAAGGTTTCAAACCACATCAAGGTCCATCTCGCACATCACGTCAGAAATGGGGTTTACAAAAACGAGGTGATTACTCGCATTACAAGATGAGAGATGACAATCTTCCCCATTCTACACCCAAACCTCGCACCTATAAATGAAATTGCCTTCCACCACTCGCTTGAAGGTGACAAACTGTGGTCGATTCCGATAACAAAAGATAGGCGATGAGGATCCTCGTCTCACCCTCTGAATTCCGAAAGAACCCCGTAGGAGAACCATTAAACAAGACAGAAAAAGAAGTTGTGGAGATGCACCAATTAATCCATCTAATCCATTTTGAGCCAAACCCCATTCTCTCCAGAGTCTGCAGCAGAAAATCCCACCTAATGTGATCATAAGCCTTTTCAATGTCCAACTTACAAAGAATCCCTTTCTCTTTCCTTCTTAGAATAGAGTCCACAAATTTTCATTAGCTAGTTACTAGCACCGCTGGGTCAAGAATCTGTTTCCCTTCTACAAAAGCATTCTAAGACCAGTAGATAATCGACCTCATAACCCTTTTGATTCTGTTGGCCAACACTTTCGATAAGATTTTGTAAAGACTTCCCACTAAACCGATGGGTCTTAGGTCCTTTAGATCCTCAACAGTACTTCCCTTGGGAACCAAAACCAAGAAAGTAGCATTCAGGTTTTTAACAAATTGGTTATGCTAAAAGAATTCCCTAAAGAAGCTCATAACCTCCTCTACTAAATCCCAATCGAAAGACCAAAAGGCTAATGGAAACCACATTCGGGACTGTATTTATCGTTAAGCCCTCGAGACTCCGCCGCTAGGATTTCCTCCGAACATTTCTTCCATTTAGCAAATGGATTCACCAATAAAATTGAATTGGAGATCTGCAAAAGGCGGGCGCCAATTGTTTGAGGCTAAGAGGAGACTTTGGAAAGCGCCAACCGTGCATCTTCTTAATCTCTTTACAGTTCCTCGACAAATCTTCTACCTTATTAATTTCGACAGCGTTCCTAATAGAATTCCTCCTATGAGAATCGGGTCATTCTATGAAAGAACACCGATTTCTATCCCCTCTTTCAACCGTATTTCTTCGGATTGGCCTGTGGAGACCTCTTCCAAATCAACCCACTTTATAATCCTCTCATTTCTCCCTCCTCCGTTCTTCCAAGGACAACTCCTTTTCCTTTTCCACATCATCCCAAAAAGAAAGATCCCGCGAAAGTCTCCTTTAAATCCACTCTACCGAAACCTCTTGTTCCAAGCCCTCAAAATCTCTTTCAAGGCCTTTAATTTGGAAGCCAAAACAAAGCTAAAGGAGCCGTAGTGAAGGCTTACACCTCGCCTAAGGAGGTCCCAGCCTTCAAACTTCAACCACATGTTCTCAAACCAAAGGGGCGAAGGCCCGGATTTAATCCCCATCATTGTCTAACAAACGGGGCAAAGGTCGACACCGGTCTCTGAGAGTGCTTTAATCATTGCTTAAACTCGACTTTCCTTAATCAACAGAATTCAAAAAACTGGCCAAGACGGGACATACACCGGTCATTGCATGCCCTCTAAGTGAAAGGGCCTCGCAGGAGATCTCTGGGTTCCTTAACCCATTAAGAACTTCAATAAAGCCGCCATGTGAGCGAGCCTACCCACCGAAGTTTCTTTCTATTGTGAAAGAACCATATCAAGTTCCCACCAATGCACCAGGTCTTCCCATGCTTCTCTTCTTAACGACCCTAGTTCTCCTAAACAATTCCCTTTGCACCTCTTCACTGTGCATGCACCCCCGAAGGCCCACAGAAAACCATCCTCCACATTTTTAAACATGCATGTAACAGAAAAATGGCCTATTTCAGCCTCCACCATCTCCAATTTTCGTATCCCAAAACACCAAGATTCCCCCTACAATTCCCTCTGCCTCCACAACCTTCCACTCAACCACTCTACCCACCCCAAAACTGCGAGCATCAACCGAGGACATCTCTTAAATTGGTTTCTTGCAAACAAACCAAATCCACCCTCTGAGACCTAATAAAATTTCTAATGACATTCCTTTTGTCCGTATTGTTCGCTCCTCTAACATTCCACGAGAGAAGCTTTAGCTTCATTTTAACTTTAACAAGAAATTCCCCCTGTAGTTTATAGTGCATTCCAACTTCCTTAACTCCCTCTCACATCTGGGCCTTTCATAGGTGGTACCCTTCCTTTATCTCTTTGTCAGTTGAGACTCCATTTTCGCATCAAACCCAAAATCTCCTCTTCAAACCCATCGTTAGGAACCCTGTAAATTCACTAAATTGAACAAAATATCTTCCCGTTATTATATCCCATACACTCCTGATCACAAGACGATGGCTACTCTCTCAAAGGCCTAAGACCCACTGCAGCCGATCAACTTCCATAAGATACTCGCCGTCCTCCCCACTCTCTCTCCCGCCAACTCGAAACCACCTCACAGCCTATTTCCCCCAAGGCCTCATGCCCATGGAAAAACCCCATTCGAAGAGCCCTGCAAAATGGGGCCTACCAAAACAAGAGAGAAGAGGGGAGAAGAACAATCATCTGAGGGCACAATTTCAAACCTGGAACCATTCGCGTGGTTTCGGAGAGCTTCGGGGGCTTCCACCTAAGGAAACCTAGAGACCGATTCCACTAGATCAAAAGATCGACCAGCCGGAAATCCCTCTTCTCTAGGACCTTGGCACTAATATCCCATTAAAGGGCAGTTAGAAGACACAACCCATGGGCCCTTCCCAACAAATTTCAAAACTAGAATTTTCCACTGTGCCAGTTTACCTTCATGGACATGCGTAGGGTCCCCTCAAGACAATCCATGCAAGGATCTACCAAAGGGTCCGAAGAGCCCTTCACTGTGGCGAAAAGCCCTCGGCTTTCCAAATTTCATCTCTTCTTTAGAGCAAGATTTAACACCCTTAAGGCCTAACCGGGCCTCTTTTAATCCCTTTTTCAGCCCCCTGTTATCTGTATGACCAAGCTTTAAGGCTCTTTGATGTTTAAAAGGACTGCATCAAGCTTCGCCCAAGCAATTAAAGCCCATACAAACCGGCACCCCAACAAGAGAGACATTAGATCCAAATTCGTTGCACTTTAAACTCTTTCAGCCCAATTTACATCCTTTCGTGCATTCGGGACTTTACTAGTATCGCTCGCTCAAGCAAGATCAATCCCATTCAAATTCCTGTGAAGGCGCGCCAATAAATGGACCAAGAGAGGAACCAACCTGCTAGATCAGCCCACCTCCCAAACTAGCTTTAAACCCAACTTTTGTTCCCCCAATACCAACATAGCCCCACCGAAGCTCATTAATCAGACCGACTGAAGTCGACCTTTCGCCCCAACAAGACCCGAACGTCTCCCCATTTTTGCCCCACAGTCCTACTCCTTCTGCCCATCATCATTGCTACTTGGACAAGGTACCCCCACTCACATAGCCGCACGTGCCACACCCTCTTCTTCTTCCTTCGATTTTTCGCTTCAAATTACAAGAACTTACTGGTGGTAGACAACGGTACCCTTTTCCTGAGTTGACCTTTTCCCGCCCAACAAGACCCAAACGCCTCCCATTTTCGCTACACTACCCTACTCCTTCTCGCCCATCATTGCTACTGACAAGGCAATTTCACTCCGCATAGCGTCGCACATTGGCCACCCTTCTTCTTCCTTCGATTTTTTGTTTCACGACAAGAACTTACAGGGTAGACAATCTGCACCCATGGAGGGATCTCCTCGTATCTAAAGTTCGAACGACTGACCTCTAAGATGTCAATGCACTCGCACTTCGGGACTTAATCGGGTCGAATTTTATCAACATTCTCGCCCACTTCACCTCCTCGGCTTATCTCTGTAACTTGTCTAAGGCAAGAAACCTCCACACGCATCTCCTCCTAAATTTTTTAGGATCTTGGGTCCATAAGTGAAGCTGGAGTCTTCACCACTCATGATCCAAGCCTCAGATTATCTCATGTCACTTATACAACCGTGAGATTCTAAGCTCCACTGCTCCAAATTTCGTAAGACACCTCCTTTGGAAGCTTCTTCTCCCAACCTTCAAGGACCCACTTGCTTCTTCTCTCAAGCAGTCAAACTCCAAAAAACAAAGATCTTCATTTAAGACGGCTAGCATCACGTCCTCGTTTTGTCGTAACAATTTTAAAGGTTTAAGTAAAAGATGGTCAAGGAGGGAAGATGTTTCTTCTAGCACCCGGGCAGAACCGCAAGAGGCGTATTCATCCCTTTTCTATGTTTGCCTTCTAAGCACAAATATTTATCATTCATATTCCCGAAGGAAGAGAACAGGAAGGTGGGTGTTGCCACGTAAAGTTTAGACTCTATAGCCTCTAGAGTCAATCTTCTAGGCTCCAAAGGCCACTTCAAGTCAAAGACTGGTTACTAAGAAATGATGGCAAGGTGGGTGTTGCCAACTAAAAAGCTTAGGAGCCTCGTAGAGCGAGCCTTCGCTGTCGGGCCTGGGCCCAAAGCAATCACTTGATTCAAGACTCCGCTGCTAGCGTACTCGAGCAAAGATTCTCTTATGCTAATGCAACCAAGTTTGGTCGAAGGGGTGTAGGCAAGAAAGTGTGGATCTGTGTTTGGTAAATTTATTGCCCTGCAACACCCAAGCCGCGAGCCAAAACGGGTCAGCTACTTCATCTACTTCTATTCAAGTCAACTATTAGACACCAAATTTCAAGCCATACATATCGGCGAGCAAACAAGTAAAAATCCTAAAAATGCTCAAACATGCCAAAATATGTATATAATCTTATAAATTTTTTTACCTGACCACTTTATTATCATTTTAAAATAGGGTCTTCCATGGAAATCACAAAATACTTGATGATGACACACATGGTGACATTCATGCTTCACCGTGAAATAGAAACACTATTATTATCTTGCATCAATAAGGTAGGAAAGACATAAATCTTTCTCAATAGGTTTTTTCATGGGTCAAAACTAAAGTCTAAAGTTCGAAACAACAAAAAATGAAATCTTTTATGATTTACTGCGTTTATCAATAATGGTCTAAAACATGAAACACATGGTAAACACCAAAATTTGTGTCAACCCCCCGACCCTATTAATGATTCTCTGTCTTTCTACCACTTAAAAGATCCCTTGCATTTTTCAAGAAATCATATTTTACAAAAGTCCAATTTATTAATATTTTGAAGATCCCCTGACCATAGGAAAACTAGGAAATTTGACTTTTCTCTACTCTATTAACTACCATTCATTTGTTCTTTTAGTCAATATGCATACAGCCAAAATCACCACAGAACAAAAGAAGAATCAATACACCAATAACGCACAAAACATGAAATCTATGAGCAAATATCACCCTGAACACCAAACAAATTCAAACTCATCCCTCAACAGATATACACGAACAAAATCTGTAGAGAGAAAAAAAAAACACCATCATTCTTTTCCAATCAAGCGCACTTAGAACTATCACTGAAAATCCACAGATTTATGAAAAAGGAGAGGGGAATGGCCAAAGGAGGTTGAAGTCAAACCTTCGTTTAAGCTTCAAAGAGTGCGGAACGTGGAAGAAACCTTTGCCTAAGAGATCACAAGATGCGCTGACGATGGTGTTGCAGACAGCCTCAAGACTCAAGCGGGACTGTTGGTGTCGAGTGTTCGATGGGGGAAACTGAAAAGTGGAAACTAGATAAAGAAAATGAAGGAGAAGAACATAGAGATGGGAAATGGGCTGGCCCAGCCCATTTTGGCCCAGCCCACTCGAGCCATAGGCCAAAATGGGCTAGGCCATTTCGGCCCATTTCTATTTGGGCTAACTGTTATCAAGCCCAACCTAGCCCTACATGGGTCGTGTGCCAAATACAACGAGCCAAAATATTAAATATTTATATATATATATATATATATATATATATATATATATATATATATATATATATATATATATATATATATATCACCAATAATCTTATCATCCGGTTAAAGCCCTAAAACGGTAAATTACACAAAAAGAAGTACATAAAAAGTATAAATATAAATCCGCTTTTGGTACATGTGATGAAAAAAAGAAAGAAAGGGAAGTAACATGATTAAAATAAATAGAGACCAGCCATCAACACAAGAAGCAAAGCTGTGGCCCGTTAGCCCACTCCTCTTTTCTTGCCTTGAAGGTGATCAGCCTCATGTGGAACTCATATATAGCATTTCTGAAGGTCATCCAACTGGTGTCCCACTTCTGCCATCCCCTGCAAAAGAAACAGCCATCAACACTCTAGCAAAATGGTCTCTCCTATGTTAAACAATGCACTATGATGCTGTTTAAAACTGGCATTTCTATTCCTCTATGCTTTCAACATGAATGGCTGACTAGTAAGATGGTCTCTCATATTTTAAATAAGCAACATGCAAGACCATAAAAGAACAAAATCATCATAAAAATAATCTAAGTAACCACATCTATTGAAACAATAATACAATAGTACAAGCAGAAGGTTTACACTCAAGAAAAATCACCATAAAAATAATCATCAAATCACCAGTAAGTAGAACATCATAGTACAAGCAAAAAAGAAAAATGCAAGGTTAGTCTACAAAAAATGAAAAAAAACATGTGGAAAACAATTCTTCTCTTCTTATCTAGCCCCTTAAATTTCCACTCAAGGAGAAGGTTTCTTGAAACACAACAAGTTATTCTTTTGTTATTTTATAAGGCACATCTATTGATTATGGATAATCCATTCTTCATTAACAAAACTACATTTTTCATTCAGCACAAGACAAGAGACTGCAGAATCTGCAGTTAATACATTTTCTGCAAACCGAAAATGCCTTAATTTTCTGCAAACCGAAAATGCCCTAATTTTCTGCAAACCGAAAATGCCCTAATTTTCTGCAAACCGAAAATGCCCTAATTTTATCCAAAACAAAAACGCCCTAATTTTTTGCAAAACGAAAATGCCCTAATTTTCTACACAACGAAATCGATTACTAATTTAGTAACAAGAAAGAACCATTATCAAACCCATTTTGTTGTTTCTTTCATCGTTTCTCAGTAATCAAACGAAGGGAAGTAAACTACAAACATCATAAATGGAATGGAAGGAGGAGGAATCTGACCTAGAAATAAAAAACGAAGGTGCTAATGGAAGGCACAGAAGGAGACGACGGCGTCTAACGTCATGGCAGTACTGCAGAACAAGGCGTCGAGCGTCTGGCGTAGAGCGTTGGCGGAAGCAAGAAAGGGTTGGGGGCTAGGGCTTACTTTAACGGCTAACAAATTTTCCATTTCATAGTTGGTCATAATTTTAAAAAAAAGGGTTAAACGGAATGGACTGTGTGCTTATTCGGGTCGGGCTAAACGACCCAATGTCTATTCAGGCTTTCATTTTCCTAGTCCAACCATCCAAATTTTCGAGTCAACACATCCTAACCCATCGAACTTAGCCCATATTCTCATCGCTAGCAGAACAGGATTAGCTTATTAGGGCTTCTTTGTCCGAAATTTTGGATTTTACAATTTTAGCCTTTAGGCATAATTAAAAAAAAAAAAAGAAAAGAAAGTGGGTCAAATGGCCTGATGCCTATTCAGGCCTTTATTTTCGGACTCAACATTTCTAAATTTCAGGTCAATCCACTCTAGCCCATCGGATTGAACCCATATTCTCATATCTACTTGAGAGCTTCACTCTCTCTTAATATTCTGCACTACCAATAGTCTACCATTTGTAAACAGGGGCGAAGTGCACGAAAGCTCAACCAAACCCAATCAGGGAAAGCTAAACCTAACCCGATCGGAAAGTACTAAAGAAAGATAAAAATAAAAAATAGATTTAAACTTAATAAATACTTTTTAAACCTTAAACGCCTGTCAACTAAGCTTAGGTACAGCACAATTTCCATGTAATTGCTTAAACTCATTTTTATTTTATTATATAATGACTAAGAAATTAAAAAAAATGTATAAATTTTGAAATTTTTTAATTATATTTTTTTTTTTTTTTTCATTGTGAAACTAAATATGAGAGAATAATTTTTGTTAGTGACAAATGGGGAATCTTAAAACCCTCATATTTATTTTTTATTTTATCAAATATATATCAATATTGTATAACACATACAAATTTATTATTAATTAATTTATTATGAAAGATATATCAATATAAATGTAAATATGAATGGGAATTTATTATTAATTTATTAATACTAGAATATACTCTTTTATCTCAAATTCTTTCTTTGTAAAATATTTAGAATTTTATTGATATAAATATAATATTAATATATTTATTAATTGGTAAGATGCTTAAATACACCAATAATATTAAGATATGATTCTTTAACACTAAGGGCATGTCTGGTTACAATTTTTGAAAAAAAAAATTATATTATGAAAAACAAGGAAAATATAGAAAAATGTTTGGTTCCTTCTTCTTCTTCTTTTTGTACTAAAAAACATCAAAATGATGTTTTTTGTGTTTTCATAAAATATTCTTTAGAATGATTTTAAAAAATAGGAACCAAACATGCTTTAAATAATTTTCTCATTTTCCATAAAGATAAAATAGGTCATTTTCCACATCAAATTATCAAATAAATATTAGAGAACTTAAAGAATACACCTCATTCATATAAAATGTTTTAACACTTTAGTAATGTATGTTGATTAATATACTAAAACTTCATTTGAAAAATGCTCCATAAGGGTAAGACAAAATTTTGTTCTTTTGTAAGATTTTTCTATTTCAAATAATTTGTCTTATGACCTCTTTAGGAGTCATAGTAAGATTTAAAATCAACATATACTCTATAATGACAAATTTGGTTTCCAATTAATTGATAAAAAAGCATGGTATAAAAGAGTTATTCACATACCATTCCTCATTAAAAAAATCATACCACAGGCATCCACATTATTTTATATGTATATGATCTTTTATAACTCGATTGAGTATATATTATAAGGTTTTGCATATTTGCTTTAATCAATTTAAATTTCAATAATATATATATATATATATATATATATATATATATATATATATATATATATATATATCATTTATGGTTTGATGAGTATGGTATCATAAAGCATGCCTAGTCCTTTTAACAAATTTCAAACTAATTAAGAAGCAAAATGTGATTGTATTTATAACAAGATAATATATTTCCTCATAGTTTATAATAGTCTTGATGAGAAACCTTGTACTACTATCACATTTTATATCTTATGATTTTATTATTTTCATTACACTTTAATGCAAATACTCATTTGTATCCAATAAGCTCTATTACTTCAATCATTGGGACTATAAGTCCAAAAACTTATAGGTTGGCATTCTTCCATATTTGGTGGTTGATGATCTTTATCCTTTCTTATGATACATACGGTCACTTGAAAAACAAAAATATTGTGAATAATAATAATATTTTGATCTCATGTATTCATAAATTTTTGAGATTTCACAATAGCCATGCACATGTGCCTCCTTATGAGCTACCTATTCAATATGTGTCTCTTCAAGGGTTGTTATTCAATACATGTCTCTACATGATTTAATGTTCGATATCCACTTTTTTATGGGCTCTTTACCTTATTTGTGCCTCTTTTACAATGATAAGTTTTCATTGTGTTCTACTTCTCCAAAGAGTTATATCCTTTGAATCACCAAGTCTATCACGCTTCAAGGATATATTAGAACCATTTGTTAGTTGTCCTACAAGGACATCAATTTGTGCTAGAACATTTGTAGTCGAGATATTTTGATTTCACCATTTTCTTTATGTTAATGAATACACATGATAATTGGTTTACAAGGTTTTGCAAATGAATGATCATTTAAACTTCTAATTCACATTGATTTGTATAAAGATCAAGATAAGTCTTGATGTGTATAAGGATCAAGGAGTTTCATATTTGCTCAAAAAATGCCACTAGGTAGAATATGGTTCTCTACCCCTCTCTCTTCCTCTTCGTCTAGAAAAAGGAATAGAGAAGAATGCATATTCTTTATCATAAAGCCCTTTTCCTTCTCAATTTATTATTTTCTTCTTGAAAGCATGAGGGTTAAGGTTCTTGTGTTGTAACAACATAATAGTTTTCATTATCGTGTTTCCATTCATGACTTAAGGGAAGAAAGTTTTGTTAGTGAAACTTGCCAAAGAACAACAAACAATATATGGGCTTGAGCATATCAAAGGTCGCTCGAGAAGGTTTATATTCTTATCATTTTTTTGTCAAAAGTTTTAGGAACCAAACATAGCCCATAATTTTGTATACAAGAATAAAAAATGTGGCAGATTAAACTATCACTAAATTTATCATAAAAGCTATGATTTATTTTAACCACCAGTTTAACAAATGATGAAGTTCACAAATTAAATCTGCGATATGTAATTCAAAAAGTTGACAAATGATAAATTTTGGTAGGCTATGATATCAAGTCATGCAATATAAAATCAAATCAAACCAAATTGTTGGAGAAAAACCAATAACCCTTGATTCAAATAATAGATAGGAAATAGATATATCAATTTGTGAGACCCCGTAAAATCCAGATTCCCTAAAGGAGGGTAAAATGGTACTCGGCCAAAATCCCGAATTTTCTAGATCTCGATGACTAAACTGACCGCTGAAATCGCTCGGGGCTGAAATTTTAGCAACCACGTTTAATTTCATCGATTCGAGGCTGGGCCGATTTCACGCTCGGTGACGCGCCTGGATGACACGTTAGTTGGCTGGTATGCCACATGGCACCTCAAAAGGTGACACTTGGCATAAAAGAAATGGTTTCACATTGAGCCATGGTGGTACGATCCCATGGCCCACTGTCTACGCCAACGACGCCATAAAAAGCCGAAATATCGGTCAGCGAATAAAGGAAATGGAAAATGAGAGCCACACATTCATTATGGCGAGAGGAGGAACTTCCTCTTTGCCTCATCCGACAAGGTCTAAAAGGAGAGAAAGTGAAGGAGCAGGCAGTTATAGCCGAGAAAACGAAGAGAAATGAGAGGATTTATGAGAAATTTAAAAAAAAGAAAAGAAAGAAAAGAAAATGAGGGAATAAAACAAAAAGGAAAAAGGCCAAGAGAAAACGTGGGGGAAAGAATTAGACGCAGTAAGGCTTGCCTTCTGGGCTTGCAGAAAGTCCGGGGCTTCAAGATCTACGACTGACCCGACCGTCTACCGCTTCCTGCAAGAGGCAATGGTCTTACACTCGAGGGCCACGTGTGAGTACCAGATTCAAAGCTCGACAAACTCCGAGAAGGTGTGGTTTTCTCCTACTGCTTTACTTTTCGCTTAAGGGTCTTGTAAATGGGGCGGATCATTGAGTTCCTGATCTGCCATGATTTCCTTGCCCAAAAGCTTAATCGGTTTAATAAACTGGTGGAGTTCGACCCACTCGACCGTCAGGATCAGCGATGTGTTGCTGCCAAGGGTGAATAAATATGTCAGATGTGAAATTGGGGTCGCTCCAAGACGAACCGTCGATCAGGCCTGCACCCCACGCAGCGGTAAGTTTTACAAGTATTATAAACTCGAATAACATGATTGTATAATTTAACGTTAATATATGTAAACAGTGATATATATTAGCACGTGTTGTATGTTTTCATTAGTACACAGATTTGCACTTAGGCGAGTAACCCAAGAGTGGAAATTCCACTACCTGCTTTGCCTCAACTGGCCGTAGACCATTTTTTCGTATCAAGACGATCGGGATTGGGACGTGATCCTGCTTTAGATATAGAGACTACTAAGATGGCCTTATTCAGAGATTTTCCTCAGATTTTGTAAATTTTGGGGGCTAGAGACCCAAGTTTTGTATAAAACTTGTACAAATACAATTATAAATGAATCATATTTTGTATATAAAAATTTATACTGGGTCAGAGTGACGTATGGCCCTATCGGGCCATTCGACACATGTACGCGCCTCATGACTGCACGAGATTCGCCGTCGACTGTAGTCAACTGACACCCTGCTCAGCGCTACAAAGATGTGGTATCGTGAGCCGTTATACGACATCATGAATATGTTGCATGGGTCAGATATGCAATTGCGTTGTAAAGGTTCGGTTAGGATTATCTGGCGCTGAAATTGACACCAACACAAAGATGGTATCGCAGCAAAGGTAAAACTGCTACCTTGAGAGCTCTAAGTGTAGAGCCAGTATACACATACCTAGGACTTGATGTGGCACGTTAGATCATACATCAAGGTGCATTTTGGTGAATTAAATGATGTGATGGGTGTATAACATGTTTGTTATGTGAATCTGTGTGAATTAGTATGTTTCGTGATTAGCATAGGGAAATTTGGTTAACACTAGGCGAGAAAACACAACCTTAGATGTTCCAAGATGACATGGTAGTAACTACCTCGTATAAACGAGAAATGAACGAAAAAAAAAAGTATTTTTCTCGATATGATCATTAACATGAATCGAATGGAATTTGTGGAATTTCGAAAATTATCCAAGACAAGAAACAAGGGTTTTAATTAAACTCTCGAAAATGGAAATTATATAAATTAAAATCTTATATAATTTTTAGTGATTTGGAGAGTTTTAGCTACCAAGATCTTTAAGAGCGCACGCTTAGCTACGTGATCATCAAGGTAGCAGTTTCGTGGGGCAATAGCGGCCTAGAGTAGCAGGAAGGCTAATGGGAGGATTCGGGAAAAAAAAATTTTGATTTTTTCGCGCTGTTCCGCTGAATAGCGTGACGGTAAGTTAGGGAAATTCGAAGGTTGTTCCAAGCAGACATGGAAAAAGAGTCAAATTCAACTTGAATTTTGAAGTTTAGGTATTAGCAAATGGTTAGCACGCATCAAAAGTAGCGTAAAAGAAGTCGGCCGGAGGATGAAAAAATCGCTGGGTGTACAGATTCGCTTGAGGTCACATGGATAAGGAGGTCGCGACCGTGGCTTGGACGTGAGGTCGCGACCAGAGCGGCGCGACTGTCGGGCGCAAGAAACCCGTGATGACCACCCGATTTCGCTGCAACTGGCGCTTCGACATCAAAGTGAGGTCGGACATGAGTGGTCGCAGAAGATACCGCGGCGCGCTGGGCGTCGCGACGTAGCGTGCGGGCCAGGTAGTTTGATGTCGCGACATCGTGGAGGCCGGCTACGGGCGATAAGTAGCGGTGAGGTGTCGCGCTGACATCTGATGTCACTTGGCTAATGGGCGATGCAGGTGGGAGGTCGCGATACGGGATGGCGTCGCCGGCTACAGGTAGCGCCCAGGAGGTCGCCATATGAAGATCGGCGTCGCGCAGGTTGTCTTCGTGGATGTCGCGATGGGGTCGACGCCGCGACATAGGCTGGTCGCCCAAGAGGTCGCGACACGGGTTGATGTCGCGGATGCGGTGGCGCACTGGCCGGTATTGACAGAGAGATCGTGTCGATAATCGTATATGATGTCGCTGACATGATTCAGAGGCGAATGTCGCCGAAGACGGCGATCGCCGCCGGTTATGCGCCGACTAGTGCGCGCGGAGGTCGCCGGCAAGCGCCCACGACCGGTGCTACGCCACACCGCGGCATCGCCGAGCGCCGCCGACCACGCCGTCGCGGCGCCACGATAATGCCACGGCTATCGGCTGCCAGGCGCCGCCAAAGAATGCTTCACGGCTCCAGGGGTGACCGCGCTACGCGAAGGTGCTCGACATGGGCCTGGTGCGATCGCACCCAACCCAAAGCCAGGTTCGCACCATTTACTGGGCCACCGGTCGACTTGATCGCTCATGGACAATCGCTCATGAACACCGCTCATAGTGGATAAAGTACAAAATTTTTAAAATTTTCCAGGTATGACGTAATATATCAAATATTTATATTGTAATTACTATATGCAAATACGTGGTATGTGGAAATTTTTTCCAGGGAGAATGAAGGTCTCGAGGTCGCATTTTCACCCGAGACAATATCAAATTAATTGCTCTCGACATGGTGTATGAAAAATTTTTATTTTTCCTATATAAACATGTCTCTTAGGTCAGATTATTCTGAGAAATCACATTAACGTTGGAATGTTTTTTTAATTACGTGATTTTGTGTTTCAATATTTAAGGACATATACATGGAATGATGTATATGAGAATTATGATCGCATTTTAAAATTGCGTAGAAGTTATATGTACGGTATAATGCTATAGAAAGGGTGAATGCTAAGGTTAGGAACTATAACTTTAGGAATTTGGATAAGGAAACGAACATGAAAGTTTTGAATTTGTTTATGAGTGGTTGGAAATTAGCACCGCTTAGGAAATGAACGGGTAAGTTCATGGTTGTCAAGTCGATTAAGAATCGTACGTGCATCGCTAGTTGGGACCGGAATGAAAAATTTAATGTTGCCTTCACATGTGTAGATGGTTAGTCGCAGGAGAGGACGAGAGGTCGCCTTACACGGTGGTGCTAGCCAGCACCACCAAAGGTTCGACCGTGTTGCGCTCACGAGGTCGTAGGAGTAGGATCGCCGCTATCGCACATGCTAAAGGCAAATGCTACCAGGAGGAGTAGATTTACATACGAGGCATCCAGATATGGATGTTGGCACTAAGAGGCGGGAAGATCCGTCTTCTTCCAATCTGTGAAAGAGGCGTAAGACTTCGGGCTTCACACGAAGTTTCAGACTGTGGTCGGATCGCATCTAGTCGGGCCCGCAGTAGGTCGTTATTTCGCCACAACCCGACATATGAGGAGGGATTTGCCCACGAAGGCAAGAATCCCACGACATGGGACACCTCGGGCCCCAATCATCGCTGAGACGAAGTTGTGGTTGCCATTCGGTAGGCATATGGTGTGCTACCATTGCCAAGAATCCCGGATGATATGAGGAGTGGATCACTCGCAGACGTGGATCCCAAGGTTTTCAGACAATACGGCCCTACAATGAGGATCTGAGAGGATAGTTTGTTCCCTCCACACCCTAGTACCGTCGAGGAATCCACTGGCCGGGTGCTATACGAGCACCCCATGAAGCACGACAGCCGTAGAGAGGCCGTATTCGGCCGAAGTCAGGATGATCGTGAGTTGCGCAATGAAGCTGCAAGGACTTTAAAGGTGGTGTGATCTATTAAGTCACATGTCGTTGACATGGATGAGTTGGACAACCACCTGAAGTGTCGTAACAGACCTAGGTCAAGGTCATAACTGAACACATCGATTCGCTTAGAGGTTAAGGCCTTGCAGCTACATGGATGTTCTTCCTAGATTTAGAGGTGAGAGTCACCCATAGGTCGATTATGAGGAGTTATCTCTAAGATTTTGCTTATGGTGACTTCGATTGGGTTACAATATGGCATAATTGCATTTATATGCACAAAAACATCGCATAACATGGGCGTGGAGTGCATAGTTGAGATCGACACCGTGTTGCGGTTTCACGGAGGTCGTGGAGGCATCACAGAGATCAACACCGCGCATGGTGTTGATTAGTGGGCCTTGCTAATAGGACAACGTCCAAATGAGTCGATGGGTTAAGGAAATGGAATGGCTCATCATAATTATACGCACTAGCAAGACCCTGTAACATTAGAGGAGTGCATGGGGCGGGTTTCGAGAACTGTCAAGTGGTCACCAACAATATTATTTATCGGAGGGTTGTCCATATATATATAATATCAATCGTCGGAGTATGCCCAATTGATATGCATCGGAGGGTTGTCCATATCTAATATCAATCGTCGGAGTATGCCCAATTGATATATTAATTCCGAGGGCTGTCCATATCTAATATCAATCGTCGGAGTATGCCCAATTGATATACACTGAGGGTCGCCCATATAATATCAATCGTCTGAGTATGCCCAATTGATATACACTCCGAGGGTGGTCCACAAATGGGACATTCAAAGTATGTCCACTATTTATACTCCGAGGGTTGCCCATAGTTTAAAACAAATACTTTTGTTTGGGAATGGTTATCACCCGCACTTGTGGTCGAGCGATGTGAGTCTGGGAGTGACTCGAGGTGAGACATACTGATATGGTTATCACCTGCACTTAGAGTCATGATAGAGCGCCTGGGTGACTCCCGGATGAAAATAAACGATCGTGGTTACTACATAGACTTAGAGTCGAAAGACGAGTCGAGCATCAGACTGGGCACCTACTGGAAAGTTCATCGGATGGTGAACCTATCAGGGGCCTCTGGATGGATATCATTCAGACATGGATTCGCTGATCGACCCATTAGGTCGTCGCTGATCGTGACCTCGAAGGTCATTATTACACACCAAGTAGAATTGGGATTGTGTGTATATTATGCACGTGGTCGATGCAGATGCGTATGGAATTTCTCGATCTAAATTTTTGGGTGGGGAAGAATGTGAGACTGAATCCGTATTCCCTAAATGGTGGTAAATGGTAATTTCACAAAATCCCTGAATTTTTCAGATCTCGCATGACTTAAACTGACTCCTCATGAAATCGTTCGCTGAATTTAAAGAACCACGTCGAATTTCGCTGATTCCGATATGGCTCCGATTTCACGCTTTTCGAGACTGGCCTGATGACACAGTAGTTGCTGAGATGCCACACAGACTTTCAAAAGGTGACACTTGGCATAAAAGAAATCTGTCACATCAGCCACATGGGCGGCATGATCCCATGGCCTACATCGTTTCACGCTACAATGACGCTATAAAAAGGAATATCAGCCAAGAATAAGAGCGAAAATGAGAAATGACACATTCAAGGCTTCGATACGAGAGAGAACTTCCTTTATTCCCATCCGCGCTCCAAAAGTGGAGGAGAAAGTGAAGAGAAAAAGGAAGAGAAGGAGAAAAATGAAGAGAAAAATGGAGAGGATGAGAAGAGAAATGAGAAAAAAAAAAGGAAAAGAAAGAAAAGCAAAACAGGAATAAAACAACAGCATGAAAAAGGCCAAGAGAAAACGTGGGGAGAAGAAATTAGACAGGTTTTGTTCTGGCCAGAGAGTAAAGTCCCATTTCTCTCTAAGATCTACGACGCATCTAATCGTCTACCGTCTCAAGCAGAGGCATGCCTGGTCTACACGTCGAGGGCTACGTGTGAGTACCGGATTTCGGGAAGTTTCAACAATAAACCCAGGAAGGTAGGGTTTTTCTCCTACTTGTTTTACTTTTCGCTTAAGGGTCTTGTAATGGGGCGGATTTCGTGTCAGGCGCTCGACGTGTTGCGATTTCTGCTCCAAAAGCTTCTGGACCTGAGCAATAAACTCGTGTGGCTCGACAACCACTGACTCGCTTCTGTGTGATTTGTGTGATGTGTGTTATCACATGGTGAATAACATGTCGCATGAAATTCAATGCTCCAAGACGAATCACGGATTGCGGCTCTTAGCCCATGTGAGCTAAGTTTATGTTATTATTATAAATCAATAAATATTGACGATAATTTAAATCATATTATATGCATGGAGTGATATATTAGCATGTAAGTTGTATGTTTCGTGTGCCAACAGACATTTAAAGTTTGAGTAACTGGCAGTAAAATTCCAATTAATGGCTTTGCCTAACTTTCGTCACCATTTTTCAGCATCGAAGACGATTGGGACGGGACGATCCCGGTTTTAGAGGCTAGAGATTCGCAAGATGGCCTTATCTTGTATTTTCTCAGATTTTTGTAATTGGGGCTGGGAGACTCAAGTTTTGTATAAATTGTAATAAATACAATTATAATGAATCACATTAGATAAAATTATACTTGTCAGATGATGCTAAATCGATTAATGATCATGATATATTGTATCATGATTAGACAGATTTCCGCTGCTGATTCGTAGTCAACCCGACACCTTGCTCAGCGCCACACAATTAAAAAGTTGAGATATGATAAATTTTGGTAGGCTATAAAATCAAGTCTTGTAAAATAAAATAAAATCAGATTGTCGAGCACAACCAATAATATTTCTTATTCAAATAATAACTAAGAAATAGATAGGTAAAGTTCCTATTGAATAAGGATGGTTTAATTGGTATTGATCGTGCACATCTTTTCAATACTTAAATTAGTGGAAAAGATCATGGGGAAAAACTCAATAACAATTTGGCAAGGAGAAAAGTACATACCTAATTAAAGATGCCATTATATAGATTTTCCATCGCTTTAGTTGTAACGCCCCAAAAATACCCTAGAATTTTATAATAATTTTATTATATATTTCGGGTATAAATTGAGCCAAACTTGGATTTTTCCTGAAAAACTGATAAATTGTTAAATTATGAAAAGTGAAATGAATATGTGAGCATATGATTAAATGTTATATGCTAAAATGAGAATTGATCAACCTGGAATGTCCCAAGTGAAAAATGACAAATTTGGAAAAATGTAAATGATGATCTATAATATTCGAGAAAATGTTTATGTGTTTCAGTGCAAATAGAAGTGATATATGTGCTATAAAGTAAATTGAGACAACTTAAATCCAAAAATGGGTTTTTGATGTGCCAAACATGGCTTTAGGAGAAATGAATGATATTAGACCATATCGTCTGCACGTTCATTCGAAAGCAAAAAACGTTTGAGATGTGAGAGAGGAGAGCTAGGGTTTTGTAAGAAGAAGTGATTTTGGTGTGATTTCTTCCCATTCCTTGCTTCTAAATGATCAAGCATCTTAGGTGAAGAAGATTCAAAGGGATTTAAAGGTAAGAACCAAACCTTATATTTCTTTAAATGATGTTTGGGTTAGAAAACCCCTAATCCATCCATGGGTTTTGCTCATGGTTGGTTTAGGATGTTATTAGAATGCTCGAGTGATTTCGTAGTTTCTTCGATGTCGGGGTACTTTAAGAAAAATCGCGAAAAAGGAGAAATCGGAAAATCGCATTTTGGTTTCTAAGCCGCTAGCCAGAACCACGCCGCTACAGAACCCCACGCCGCAGCTGCGGATGCTCCAGTCGCGGGTGCTGTGGTGCCAAAAATGGTTCCCTTGTACGCTTACGCTACGCCTACCAAGACACTGTTCATTGAGAGCAAATTTTTGGATTTTGTTCCGAAAGTCTCGTATTCCTACACCGATTGTTTAGAAACCCTAATAAATGATTAATGAGGGTTCGAATAAGGATAAAACTAAATGAAAACATATCAGACTCGCGCCATGAATCATTAAGTGTGATTAGTGCGTTCACTAAATGTGATGTGTGTGAGATTTGCTGTGGCCTGAGGATCACCTAACCTAGGACCTAGATCAATTCAAGGAAAAAAAAGAAAGAAATAGATCGTTTGTTCTATCTTCTCCTATTCTCGGCTTCTTCAAAATTTTGAAATGTTTGTTCTAAAATGTATACAAGAAAAGTATATTGATTTGTTTTAATTGATCGTGAAATGTTTGCATATGAAAATTATGCATGAGTATTGAAATGAACTGCTTATACAAATGTACATATTGTAAATTTATTTTTGCCATAAAGGATCTGAACGCTTAATAGAGTAACCGCTTATTTCAGATTAAGATAGATTGAGTAGTACTTAACAACATATTGATGTCACTCCGATTAGTGTACCAACCTGATAAGATTCCGTGAGTGTTCACGAATTGATTTTTAATAACCAGCCAGCAGCTTAACGGGACCGAACTGTGTTATAAAACAAATGTTTTTATACCGGCCTGCAGCTTAGCGGGACTGTGCATGTGATTCTGATATCCTGTATACCGAAAACATAGGTTAAATTCGTTAAGGGCATAACTGAATTGACTTTGAATTGTTAACATATTGGAATTGAAAAGCATAATTGCAAATTGAAATGAAAAGTATATCAGGAAATGCGTGGATTTGGTTATAAATGATTTATAATATATTAAAGTGAAGAGCTTTAATGATCAATGAACCATAAATGATTGTAAATGAAATAAGTATATGTATTGCATTGACATTGATAATCCAAAAAGCTTTGAAAGTTTTGTTTATAAAATTCTCAAAAGGATTTGATTTAAACGAAACAGTAAGAATGGAATTTGTATAGAACCAGTTTAAGCATGAAAATGCTTAGCGATATTTTTATCAATGTGCGTAAATCGAGGATTGATAGTAATCGAAAAGTTTAACTCCAAGCCTAAGGAGCTCAAATATTCGTAAAGTTCACGGAGTATGCTCCGTCACATGCATCCTCACCATTTTGAGCATGATAATGTTTTGTAAACGAACGGAGTTCAACTTCGAAATTATTTTTGTACCTATATCTTACTAGGATTTTGGATATTATGTTGTAAATGGCATAAAATGCCATTTTTGGTTAAATGCATATTTTGTAAAGGAATTGCATTGAATTTCCAGAAATGTTTATGGGCTACAGGCAATTCAAATCGCCCATACATATTTGAAAGTGTTTATACGAATAATGCCACTAACGTTATTTCCTATTTTGATGTCGATTTTGTTAAAGTGATATAATGGTAACCGAGCATCCTGATCAGCCTCTGACTCCACCAATCAAGTCGGGCCTAAAGGGGTGCTACAATAGTCCACGGAATCCTTAGTGCATTCAATGCCAATAATAGATTACAAAGATTTGGAAATCAAATGTTTGTAACTAGTCATCATTATTGAAGTTAATGCATAACAAATATGAGAATTTTACCAATATTAATCAATTTGATAATGCTAATTGAAATATTTTTAAGTGTTTTCTTTTGTAAAACTCATTTGATAGTGTTACTTGAAGTGTTTTAGTAAAAGGCTTTTTTGAAACATTTTTATGAAAACTTTTATGAGAATTTAAAAAGCAATCTTCACTTATGTTTTCTACCGTATGTTGTGTAAGTATTCTTTAAAGAAATATTGTGTTATAGCTGTAAGAATATTTGAACTTTTTTAATGTTTTCTAAAATAACACCTCCTAAATGCTTTTTGTTCAAAAAAAAACTTCAAGCCTTTTTTTCTAAATTTTGAAATACTAGAATACCTATTTGAAAAAAAACACTTTTAAGAATTACTATCAACTTAGCTATGGCACACAAATGATTAGAGTTAAAAAGTTAATAAAAATATTAAATAATAATAATAATAAAGTTGTAAAAGAAGTCTGCCAAAATAAAATCGAAGAGAAATATATGGAGAGAGATAATTAGAGACATATGACAAAAATGAGAAAGAAGGATAATTGATGAAAAATTTTCCTTAATTGATATGTATCACACCTTATAGGCTTCCCAAATGACATGATCTATGAATTTCATGAATTAAAGTTCATGAATGAATCTTCATATGGCAGTTCATGGAAGAGCAATGTATTTTTCTTAACAATGGTCACATGAATTGAATAAAGTCATTCACAACACTCCTCATTGAATGACCATTAAAAAGAATATGTTTCATTAAAATCTTGCTTCTAAAAAACCAATGGGAAAAACCTAGCGAAGGAAAAAAATTTCAATATTATTATAATTCTTCGGACTATTCTTGATTTGTAATAATTGTCTTGTTAAAAACCTTGTCAATAAAATCTAGTAGGACAAAACTTAGACAAAGTAAAAAAAGAGTACAGTACACTAACATTTTGTCATAAGTGTACTCACCCTCATCTCGAGATCCTTCAATTGACGCATTCTAATCTTGTATATTAACTTATTAAATGTTGAGGTTGGAAATGACTTTGTGAACAAATTTGCTAGATTATTACTCGAAAGTATTTGACGAACATCAATTTAGACTCACTTGAGTTCATGTACATACATTTTTTTTGGTGAAATATGTTTAGTTCTTCCTTTTTTTTATGAGGAAAGACTATAGAGCAGGAAACTTACATAGACGATTGAAATGAGATCTACAATAATCCTCATAACTCATATTTGTAACATCTTTAGGAAAATTTGACCTAAACAATATATCTAAAACACCAATACATTTTTCTGCATACAATTGCGCTCTATTTGCTTCTCTATAAACACGACGCCACTCATAAATACATAAACCTTGTGAAAACTTCCAAATATCCTCCATTAACAACAAAATAGAACTAGGGATATTGATTCTTATCAGAATCATTCATAATTATTTCTCTTATTGTAATCATCATACTATTGTCAGTTTCCTTCACTAAGTTTGAATGCTCTTTCTCTTAGTAGCTAAAATCTCATATCTTAAGGTCATACATTCAGCCACAATTATTGAGGCATTGGCTACGTGTCTACAAGTAATCATTCTTATAATATCATTTGAATCTCTAATAATCCAACCTAACGCACTTTTATTTTGAACCTTCGAACCATCAAAGTTTAATCTGAATTTATCATTAATTGAGGAATCCATGGTATCCATTTTTCTACTTGCCGAGTGACATTACATCCTTCATTTAGATAAATGGTGTCTAGTAAGTAATCTTGAAGATTTTTGAAAGATTAAAGTGGCTTTCTCAATAACCAAATAGGAGTTTTGTTGGATCTTCCTAAACAACACTTGACCCATATGAGTCCAAATATTTTGCATTATCAAACCAATCTTTCCATTGGGTGATTGAACAATTTAGAATTACTTTTATAATTTTTGTAAATCATTTTAACTAAGAGAGAGTCACCTTCATAAAAAATAGGGGTGAGATAGTTATACTTAATTTGATCCCAAATTCCTTGACTAAAAGGGAAATTTCTAAAGACATGATAAATATTCTCAATGTTTTTATTGCAGAGATGATATTTAATAGGAATTTCTATCTTTCTAATTGAGAGAAACTCACATGTAAGGAGGGCACCTCTAATAACCAACCAAAGGAAAAACTTTATCTTAGGAAGGAGTTTTAGTTTCCAAATCCAATTCATCATCTTTGGTCTGGGGTGACTTGAATGCTTTCTCATTACCTACGTTGTTGACTTGAGAGTGAACCTACAATTTTGAGAGAAACCTAAAAAAAACCTATCCTCCAAGGGAGAAGAAGGAATGGTTATCGCTTTAATATTTGCTAGAACATTAAAGGGAATAAGCATAGTAATAGACTTCCTAAACAACACTTGATTCTCATGAGTCCAAATATTCCACATTATCAAACCAATATTTACCATTGGGTGATTGAACAATTTGGAATTACTTTTATAATTTTTGTAAATCATTTCTAACCAAGAGAGGAAGTCACATCCATAAAAAAAGAGGGGTGGGACAGTTATACATAATTTGATCCCAAATTCCTTAAAACAAAAGGGGAATTTCTAAAGACATTATCAATATTCTCAATATTTTGATTGCATAAATGAAATTTAATAGGAATTTCCATCTTTCTAGTTGAGAGAAACTCACACATAGGGAGGGCACCTCTAATAACAACCAAAGGAAAACCTTTATGTGAGGAAAGAGTTTTAGTTTCTAAATCAAATTCAGCATCATGGATTTGGAGTGACTTAAAGGCTTTCTCATTGCCCACATTGTTGACTTGAGAGTGAACCTACCATCTTGAGAGAAACCCCAAAAAAGCTATCTTCCGAAGGAGTGTAGTAATAGAGTGGAGATTCCACTCCTTATCATGATCAATAACTTCATGTATTTTGGCATCCAAATTGATAAATTACCACATATTTTCATCTACAAATGAAATAAGGGGTGACATATATACCCAATAATCTGTCATCTCCTATGCACTATTTTAGGCTAGCTTCAATAGACTCTCTATGATTAAAAATTTCTTTTCAAATGATAGAATCTCCTTCTTTCTTGTTGAATATAAAGAAATTATTGTTCTTAACATATTTGTCTCTCATGATAGTAGTTCAGATGCTATCATTATTAGTGAGAATTCTCCTACCTAATTTAGTAAATAATGCTTTATTAACATCTTTATTTCTCCTCATACCTTGTCCTCCTTAGGATTTAGGTTAACAAACCTCATCCCAGGCTACCAACGAAGTCCCTTTAGCTTCCTTAGGCCTTATATTTAGAGTCAAAAGGAAACTTCTATTAATTTTATCAAGACCCTCATTATCCCTTTTTGTAAGTTTAAAACAATTCATCACATGGAGAGGGGAGATTGCCAAAATTAGCTTTTTTCAGCACTATTTTGTTTGTTCTTGAGAAGAATCGTGCTTTCCAAGATGACAATTTTTTGGAGTTTATGATCACTTCTAAAAGAAACTTCTTTTTATTCTACCTTGGATCATTAGACAACTTAGTTATTTACTTATGCCATTGGAAAAAGGAATATTAAGGGCTTCTCCTAGTATTCTTTTTGTGGCCTGATGAGTCTGAAACTCATATAGTTTTAAGACAATTTTTTCATGAATAATTAAGGCCTTAATGCTTATGAGGAATTATGGAATCTTCACCAAATTTACTGTTTTGAAGGAATTAGGAATAAAAGAAGCAAAAAGAGCAAGAAAAGCAGCATAAAAGACCAAGGCATGAAGGAAGTTGTTGCAACATTTCTACCATTGTCGTGACAAAATAGAAGGCAAATGGAAAAGGAATTGTCTCGACATTTCAAACTTTGTCACGACAAATATTGAGAAGAGTCCATGGAGGACAACTGAGATTGTCGAGACAATACCAAATTTTGTCACGACAAAAGTCCAGGAAGAATGCCAAGCATGACTGTCGTGACAACTTGATGACAACTCTGAAGACATCCAACAATTCAAGATGCCGTGACAATCTATTTATGTTGCGATAATTTACTAGAGATCAAAAGTTCAACATCAAAGAGGAAATTGTCAAGACAAATCTGGACAACAAAAGATAAGAAGTGATTGTTGCAACAAAATTACTCTAGTCACGACAAATAATTCAAAGGAAAATCTAGAAGACACCAGCAGATGTTGCGACAATTCCACAACAAAGTCTGAAGACAAATTAGGATGTGTGGACCTTACCCGATCCACGGGCCAACGTGACTCGCTTAAAAAAAGAAAGAAAGGTTTTCGAGTTTTGTTAAAATTCGTCCCCAGGAGGAACAGATTTGTTTGGAGTTGGCACTTACTTTTTATTTTAATTTATTAAGGGGAAAATTAAGTAGGAACAAAAACCCTTAATGACCTACCATGAAGAAAATGGTCTACTAAACATTTAGGCTGGTCCGGATCAGCATGGTCGGGAAGGTACCTCATGTGAGGTAGCACCCCTCTAAGCCCAAGACTTGGTGTCTATTAATGAATTGAGCACATAGGAGCATATGGGTCAAAGATCCGTTAACCACCTGGGTTAGATAGACGACATGAATCACATAAATTTGGGTGGCATCCATCATACATTTAATCTCAACAAAATATAACCAAAGGCACATACCTGAGGTCCCTAGCCATGTATTGCATAAGAAGTTAGTCAATAAGCACAACTGACATGAATTCTATAGAAAATAAGCAAAAAGTGGTTAAAATTCCAAAGTCGCGACTTCAAAGCGTAGTCAGACATCGTATACAAAGTCGCTGTGGCATCGAAGAGCGACATATTGAAGGATAATCGAGATTTCAAATCCACTTATAAATTTATGAATCCAAGCTTGAAAATCAGCCCTCATAAAACCTATGAACACAAATTTCTGAAAATTAGCCACTAAACTTACGAACCTAAATAAAATCAACCACTTAAAGCCTACATGTGATCCCAAATTACTACTAAAATCACTAAGAGGCAAATTGGAATTTCGGCCACATGGAACCTCTATTCAGTTTCAGTTTTCACAGTTTAACTTAATAAAAGACACAACTCTTCCTAAACTTGACAGCATTTCTTGACACAAGGTCAAAGATCAATTCAATCTTATCAAATTCAATTCCTTTTGTGTTCAATCACAAGCCCAACCCTTGACAATCAGGAGGTCACAATGACCTTTAACAAAAAACAAAGCTAATGTAGGGAATGACCCTAATCCATATGAATCCAAAATTGCCTCACATTAACCTGAACTAAACCTCATTTTAGGCTTTAAACATAACCCTACACTGATCTGGAGCGATTGGGCGTGAATCACAAAGGTCATGGGCTCCAATTGAACTGAAATCAGACTGCCCCTGAAAAAACCCGACGAGTTGGCTGATCCAATTCCCTAACTAGTTGAGCCGGTTGAGAACAAATTTCAAATGTTTTTTAGAACATTCCTCAATAAGTAAGGAACCCAAAAAAAAAAAAGCAAAGGTGTACGATTCTGAGTCCATATGAGGGAGAACTTATCCAAACAATGCAAAGTGCCCTAACTGCCATTCCTTAAAAAAAACCTAATGAACTGGCAGATTTGGTTCTCCAATTGGTTGAGACGGTTGAGAAAAAATCTCAAAATTTTTCAGAACATTCCTCATAGAGTAAGGAACCCAACAAAAGCAACGATGTATCATTCTAACTCCAGATGAAGGAGAACTGACCCAAACAAAGCAAAGTGCCCTTAATCAAGTATTCTTGAAACCCAATGAACCTGTTGATCCAAGCCCAATCAATACTTGTTAAGAAAAAATCTCAATTTTTTCATAAAATTCCTCACAGAGTAAGGAATCTAACAAAAGCAATGGTGTGCAATTCCGAGTCTAGATGAGGGAGAACTGACCCAAACAATGCAAAGTGCCCTAACTGCTATTCGAAAACCATTAATCGGGCCGACGAATCTCAAACAGTTGAGATAGTTGAGAACAAATCTCAAGTTTTTTTTGAAAATTCCTCATAGAGTAAGGAAGCTAAAAAAATCAACGGTGTATGATTCTGAGTCCAGATGAGCGAGAACTAACCCAAACAATGAAAAGTACCCTAACTGCTATTCCTAGAAAAAACCGAATGAACTGGATGATCCAGTTCTCCAACTGGTTTATCCGGTTGAGAAAAAATCTCAAATTTTTTTCAAAAAATTCCGTACAGAGCAAGAAACCCAAAAAAAGAAACATTTTACAATTCTGAGTCCAGATGAGGGAGAACTGACCCAAACAATGCAAAGTGCCTTAAAATGAGGCTACAAACATCAAAGGCATATGCAAGCAATGTCTAAAAAAAACGAGAGAAGCATACAACGTTCATACTTGTAAGATACACGACTGCTCCCCCTTTGTCTTCTTTCTTTTCTGCCTTGAAAACTAGGTATCCACACCTTCAAAACTTTAGGGAATCCCCTTCAAATGAGAGGGACCACTAAAACCCGGATTTAGAGAATCTCCCTTCTTTCTTTTTGTTTCTTTCTCTTTTTTCTTTTTTTTCTCTTTTTTTTCCACGGTTTCTTTCTTTTATTTCTCCTCCATTTTCCTCTAAGCGCACTCCATTTTGCACACCTTCAGTCTCAGGAACTCCCCCCAATCAGTCCCTGACCTCCCCAGCTCCATAAACACCATTCGATTCACGAGGTTAGCAGTTGGCCACATTAACTCATTTGCTTAACCACAAAGAATCCAAAATGGACTCAAGGTGGGTTGAAATCAACCCATAAGATGGCCCAAAACTAGACCCAAACCATGCCCAGGACTGATCTAGAGCTTATAGGCCCGAACCAAATAGGATTCGGGCTCCAAAATCACCAAAATCAGTGCTCCATACAAGTTGGCACGATGATCTGGTTGAACTGGTTCTCAACTAGTTGAGCTGGATAAGAAAATATATGAAAATTTTAAAGAATATTTCTTGAAGAATAAGGATTTCAAAAAAAAGAAACGGTGCATGATTCTGAGTTCGAATGATATGACCAAAACAAGCTCGGGTGCTCTGGATTTGAAAGTGCTCCCATAATGAACTTCAACTGAAATCTGTTGAACCAGCTGATCCTGTTCCCAATAGGTCAATCCAGTTGATAAAAATTCTAAACTTTTGTTAGAGAATTTCTCAAAGAATAAGGAGTCCAACAAAAGAAACGGTACACGATTCCGAGTTTGGATGAGGAAGATATGACCAAAATAAGCTCAAGTGCTCCTTATTCGAGCTTGCTCCTATTAACTCCAGCTGAACTGAAATTTTGGGGAGGCTTTACTTCCTTCCTATAGCATGATATGGACAAAGGGAAAAGGCCATGACATCACTCTAAAATGAACCACACACTCGCACCATCATGAACTATAGATGTACTTACACAAGGCTCAAAAATTGATTAAGCCCATAAGGGGCTAGAGCCGTGACATATAAACGACTAGGTACTGGTGACACCACTGAGATCAATGCAAGTGTTGAGGGAAAAAATTGAGGGTCTATAACATGCCCTCTTGGCAGGAATGAATGAGTGGTTTGTAAGTACGCAGTGAGCGTAAATGAGTGAAATGGAACCTAGTGGCGGTTCAAAAGGCCAACACCATCCCAAAGACCACAATAAAGAAGGCTAAGGGAAATGGGTCACGATGACTGAGGGATAAGAGAATCCGGGCACGATGCTGGGAAGATAGAGAAAATAAAGACACAATGCCGAAGGAAGGGGCCTAGTGAGTGTTGGAAAAGTGGACCAAATCCGTGCACGCACTAAAAGTGATTGTATTCCTGTAGTGAGTACTAAAAGAGTAATCGAATTTGGGCGAGTGCCGGAAGAGTGATCAAATCAGGGGGAGTGCTTAAAAGTGATCGATCTTGAGCAGTACCGAAAAGAATGATCAAATTAGTAAGTAAGTACCAAAGAGGATCGTGATTCGCGAGTACCGTAAGAGTGACTTAATCTAGGTTAATGGTGATGAGTAAAAAACTCATTGATTTTTAAATTCATTTTTCTGACCTGTGCTATAATATAATTGATGAGTTTTATGCAAAAATATGGAAACCTTACCAAATTTATATTTGCAGTTTTTACAAATGCATCGCAATTCTAGCAAGAAAAAGATATATGGTCATGTGGCAAATGTGGGTCATGACACTGTGAAGTCGCGACAAGGATCTCTACACGCGCTTTTGTAAATCACGACCTGAGTAAGCATGTTGCTGCAAATCTGTTAGACAAAGACTTTAGGTCACGACAGAGAATCGAGGTCACGACAAGAAGTGATACTGGAGCCAAGAATTTGCTGTTGCGATAAAAGACAGTATGCAGAGACAGAGAAAAAGCTTGAAAGAAGGATCTTGTCACGACATCGTTCTGGATGTTGTGACGCTGAAAGAAGACAACTCTTGTCACGACAGAAGAACGATGTCGCGACAAGGAATGACTGCTACATAAACTGACCAAGTCTCGACAAAGGATTTTTAAGTTGCGACATGATGACAAGGTGGAGATATTATACGAGGTCGCGACAAAGGCTTCAGGTCGTGACAAGAAAGAAGTCTAGGCCAAACGTAAAGTCGCGGCGTAATTGAAGAAAAGTTACCGAGATGCAGGTGCGTTTCAAAGAAAGATCTTGTCGCTGAATATTCTCGCATGTCGCGACATCGAAAGAAACAACTCCGGGTCGCAAATGTATAACTGATGTCGCGACGAGGAATGGTTACTAAATGAATCGATAAAGTCTCCATAGCGTAAAGTTGTCGCTATGATAAAATATAAGCTGAAGACACCAGTTGAGGTCGCGACAGGGATTTCATGTTGTGACATAAAAATGAGTTGAACAGTTAAGGCATGTTGCAAATAAGTTTGAGCAACTATGACTAGAGCAAAGGTGAGAAGGGCAAACCATTCGGGCCGCGACATATTTCCTTCTAAGTCACTGACTCGTAAATAGAAGCCGACTATAAAAATGTGAATCGAGAATTGAGGTTGCGACAAGGTGAAAGTTTAAAACGTATAGTCAAGTCATGACCTGCCTTTTAGGTTGCAACAGAAAATGCAGCAAGGAAAGAAACGACCTGGTCGTGACCTAAATTTTATGTTGCGATAAGGAACTAAAATTGATCAGCAGTTTTGAGTCACAACCTTAATAAAGGCAGAAGACAAACAAACATCGCGAACACAAAAGGGAAGCCGCGTGACTGTGAATCAAAGTACCGTATCAAAATTTGTTGACATTAAAATGAGGTCGCAAATTACGTAACTCGCAGAAAGGGCAAGAAAGCCAGGTCGCGACATGGAATTAAGGCCGCAACACAAATACTTGGAGACCAGAAAAAGTTGTCGCAACAAGAATCATAACTACTGGCAACTGAACTTGGTCACGACATAACAATTCATATCGCAACAAAGATTCCAGAGAAAGAGGAATCTCTAGGCAAAACTCATGTCGTAACTGAAAACTTAGTCGCGACAAGAATCAAGGGGATAGGCAACAACTTAAGTCGCGACAAAGAAATTGGGTTGTGACAACTAAATGAAGAGGTTGCAAAGAACGATGTCAGGACAAAACACACGTCGTGACTTCACGCCATAAAAACCAAACAAAGAAGGCATACCAAAGACAAAGTCACGATTGCATTCAGATGCTCATGACTGCAAACTCAGTCACGACAAGCTCCTTTAGGTCACGACCCCACGCTGAATCGAGCCACGACCTCAAAACCACCAAGCATTCGACCAGCCCAATTGTCGGAAATGTATAAATAGGGTGTCTTTACATTGTAAAGGCTCTCTTCGTAACCTAGATCCTTGGGATTGAAGAAGACTCACTCATATTTTTAGAATAGATTAGTTAGATCCTCATTTTTGATTTTTGTGTTTCGATCCTAACCAACAACTGGTTAATCGTGCCGATCAAATCGCTTAATCTCTTTTCCACCACGCTTGGAATTAATGAAGTCTAGACAATTTCTCGAATTCAGCTTCTTTCATTTTTATTACATAAATATAAGAACGTTTTTTTATCAATACTCCAATATTGATTTATGATTTAGCTTTAAGAATGCCATCTCCTAAATGAGTGGACATGTTGATTAGCTATAGTCTTTTCTATAGAAATTAGACTAATTTTCTGGATTTGGGATTTATTTGATTGATGTTGTTCTTGAATTGATTTGTTCCCAATAGTAGTATCGAATACCATTTCAAGGACTGTTTCATGCTCTGATATCCAGGAGGCCCTCTGAGTGACACAGAGATGGAGATTCCTGAGAGCTTTGAATGTTCTACTTGTAGGTATGCTAGACTACTATTGAAGAACTAAATAGCTATGAGAGTTCACTTTGATAAATTTCCAATTCACTCATAGTTGAAGTTGAAGGGGATTATTTATCAATTTAAATAATCAAAGATTTCACCTTGATCCGACTCCGAAAAAGATCTCGATCCTGCAAGTGGCCGAGATCTAATCAAGGAAAAAGCGAAATCACATTAGATTCCAAAGGGGAAGGAGTCATCAATCAATTTGTAGAGGTTTTGCAATGACCCAGACTTGGGGTGCAAGAAATTTGCAGTCTTAAGAAATGGGTATGAAGTATTGAAAAAGAAAAATACCCATATCTTATAAAGAGTGTTCTGAATACAAGTAATTGATTAGATTCATGTCTTTGAAAGAAGCAGGGACCTCTAAGTAATGAATTATGGAGAAATCCAAGCTACATTATTAGGCATCTTTGACAAATCTAGATCCAAAATCAGGATTGAGAAAATCAATGGATCATACTGCAGAAATTGGATGTTTTATAGCAAATATGATTTGTGTTTTTCTGTGAGAACTGATTCAAACATTTATTTATTTGTTTGAATTAAATTTTATTTTTGATTAGAGAATATAAAATATGATTATCTTGTCTTTTAAATTGCGCTTTTCAAAACTATTACAAGGAGGTGCAAATAGTGTGGATCCTTTAGTAGTTAGGCAGCGATTTCAAAATTCTTGTCAATCTCGTGGGAATGATATCTCCTGGACTTGCATCCACTGTTACCATTTGTATAACCCGTGGCACTTGGTGTTGTTCGACTAAACTCATTTTATAAATTCCAGAATACAAGACCATTTTCTAATTTTCAAACAACTAGCTCAAATTTGGGTTCCACTGCAGGGGAATGGTAAGGCTCCAATAGAGGTGTTAAAACCGAGAGGTTTAGTCTATACATTAAAAGGACAAACAAGTGGCGGAAAAGTAATCGAACTGTGAGTACCAAAAGAGTGGATCAGACTGCCAGTATCGAAAAATAATCTAATTAAGGTGTTACTCCAGAAGGTCCACAGGCATCAAAAGTGATAGAACTATGTTATTACTAGAAAAGTATAGAATCCGAGTGAGTGCTAAAAAATATCGAACCGTGAGTGACCAAAAGAGTGACTTGATCCGTGAGTATTAGAGTGATTGAACCGAGCAAGTACTGTAAGAAAGTGATCGAATACGAGCGAGTGGAGGAAAAGTGATCGACCTAGGCGAGTAATCGGGGTGCAAGATCGATTCGGCAATGGAAAAAATGATCTAATATGGGCAAGTACTAGAGAAGGGTCCACGTGAGTACCGGAAGAGTGAGAGAATTTGGGCGAGTGTTGAAAAAGTGATTGAATCTGGGTGAGTACCAAAAAGGATCGGATCCGCGTACCGTAAAAGAGATTAGAACCGAGCAGTACATCGGGGTGATCGACCGCGGCGAAAACCGTGCGATCGACCGCAAGTACCAAAAAAGTGATTAGAACCGGGGAGCACGAAAAGGGATATGAATCTGCCCAGTACCAAAGAGTGATCGCACGCCGTAAGTGCCGGAAGAGTGATTAAACCCGCGCGCCGAAAAGATAAATTCGCGCCGGTGCGATCGCGAATCCGACGAGTATCGAACAAATGATCGAATTCGAGCGAGTACCAAAAGAGTGATCATATCCGGGCGAGTTCCGAAAATGGGATAGAATCTGGGTGAGTACCGAAAGAGTGATTGAGTCCGGGTGAGTGCCGGAAGAGTGATTGAATCCTGGTGAGTGCCGGAAAAGTGATCGAATCCGGGTGAGTATCGAAAGAATGATCGAATCCGGGAGAGTACCAAAAGAGTGATCGTATCCGAGCGAGTTTCGAAAAAGGGATAGAATCCGAGCGAAAAAGTAATCGGGAAAAGTGATCGACCAGGCGAGCACTTAAAGGGGTCGACCGGGCGTAGTACCAAAATGGTTTAATCCGGCGAGAACCGGTAAAGAGTCCGTGCAAGTAACGAGAAGCAAAATGAAATGAGGCAATGATGAATACAACTCCCAATCATTATGTCTGTACCATCTCAATGAAATGGGGATATGCCCTAGTATGAAGTCAAGGGAAACCAATAAATGACTCAAATAAGCCAGAAATCAAACTCCTTAAACATGACAAAAGAAAGGGGTATGCCCCAATAGGACAACTCACAAATGTGTCCATAGGTGAAAAGAAAGGGCCATGCCCTAGTCTAAGACATCAATACGATGTTAGAATTTCGTAACTGCACATATGGTCAAAGTCAAAGAGTGGTACACATCACAAACATTCATTCCTAGAATAACATCCAATATCCACACAAATTGATAGGGGGTATGCACCAGTGTGTACATCTGATTCACAAATATCTCAATAAAGACTTTGAGATATGTCACTGAAGACCTAATCGTCTGAACAAGTGAACAAGGCCGAGTGTATAAAGACAGCACACTGTGATCTGCCTGCGCCCTATTGGGTCGGCGAATACGTGAATTTGATCGGAATGAAGCCTCTTGAAGCATCTATTGTATGAAACCAAGCTGAGAATATGGGGCCTACTCAAACATTGATGCTAAGCATCACCTGGTGAAATGATGCACTATATATGTGTAGGCCCGATGCCATTATACGAGATAGGGTATGCCTTGTGCTAGGCAGCGTCAGACGACAAGTGGAGAGGTCTTGGACAGTCTTGACTCTCTATGATGTCTATCTCTGATTGTGGGCCTAAGGTGTGTAGAATGAATGGAAAAGCAAAATGCGATCCTCGATATCTCTCTAGAAATGGAGTCCTACCGGCATTCCGTACTTTAATTAGTAGACATATTTTGTATAACACCTAAAATACACTATAGTCATTTTTATAATTAGGAGTAAATTATATAGTGCATTTGAAAATTTTGTAGTATTTTGCTAAGTGAGAAAATTTGAAACCGGAATTTGGCACAAGATACAAGGGTAAGTGAAAATTTTTCAAACGGGACCATAAAAGTCATAAGATAATAAGATTATATGCCAAAGTGGAATAATGGGAAGTTGTGGTGCAAATAGAAGAGAATTTAGGGACAAAGATTACATATCAAGGAAAATTAAGTAAAAGGATAAGACTAAGTTGGTCTCTCATTTTTGGGAGAGCAAAAAACGTGAAGAAGAAGAGAGGAGAAGAGAAGAGGTAGAGGAAGAAGAAGAAGAAGAAGAGGAAAGGTATGGAAACTATTTGTGTATGGATGGCTATGATTTTGTATGGTAAGGTATGGATTTTTGGACTTTTGTATGGATATTAGTTTGTTCCATTTCTAGGGTTTAGGGTCTGAGTGTCTAACTGGGTGTGAAAAGTTGGGTTGGTAAACCACCCAGTTTAATATAAGATGAATATAAGGAATCCCTAAATATTTCTGGTTTTGTATAGATTTGTGAGCTTTTGTATGGATTCTTGGATTCTTTGTCTAGGGTTGGTGCTGAGAGATTCCTACTTCATTACAGTGTTTGTGGAGTTGTTTTAGGTGGATTTATGGTGGGTTTTGATGTAGGATAGGTTGAGGAGTTTAATTGAAGAAAAGTGGTGAGATGGAAAAATACGCCATTTAAGAGCGGGGACTGCGCGTGGTACGATCTTAGAAAGTGGAGTGCAAACACCCATGGTCGAGCAAAAATTAATGCAGGTACCCATTCCACGAGAGAAAAGGGTTGAATACCCAGGTATCGATCAAGTGAATACCGGTGCCAATGATTAACATCCACGATTTTTTGTACTCTTGCATTATTAAGCTGTTAGTGCGATAGTATAGGAACCTAATAAATGACTAATGGCGGTTCAAAATATGAATGAGCTAAGCCAGAAAAGCGCATCGTACCTCAACTGTGTAATAATATCAGCAGTTCACGAACACATATAATTGTAGGGCCCGCTTTCGTTGGATGTTGATGACGCTAGCGCTATTACATGATTCAAAACCGCGCATTGCGGTACTCTGATTGTGCGGCAACGCTCTCGTGTCGCTTGACGTTCAGCCTTTGGTACTCTTTGATTAGTCACTCGACACTCTCGGCGGCGGTCTTGACATATTTAATTAGCGGTACTCGTTTTAGTGCGGCGACACTCTCTGTCAGGTGCTTGATGCCTCTGCTTTGTCTTTATCGGAACCTCGATTACTATATTGTACCTTCGGATACTTATTGTGTTGTGTCCTACTCTTTTCATATTAAGTTACAGTGATCAAACAATTATATGATAGAATAAAATAACGAATAAGAGTAAAGTAATGTATCATTATCACTGCATGTACCTACAGTTACCCGACCACAAGTACCAAAAGCTACGCTTGGCACCTACGGGCCTCACAGCGCCAAGTATATAAGCTCAGGGTAACTCTATGGAAGTCCCGAACAAGTATAAAGCTCTGCTAGGTACCTCTGGATACCTCGTGCAGAAATATAAGAATATGTATATACGGGTGCCCTCACGTATAAGTACATAGCTATTTCGTGCAACTCTCTATGGGAATCCCGAGATAAGTATAAGTATGCTATAAGAAATTTTGAGACTATACTTATCGTTTTGTTATATAAATTCATGAAAATTCTGATATACATATTTATATATAAATTACATTTATATGTTCACTATAAATGGTGACATTAATGCATGTGTACTTATAATCCATATGTTTCATAGCTAGCGTAAAACATACCTGAGTTTTAATCAGTAGCAGTGAGGGGAGGACATCGATGATCTCCACACCATTTCTTGAGTGCCACTTGTAAATTCTCCCATCGCAACCGCGAGTTTGCTCAAACCCTTGCAATGTAATGTACAATTTTTTGTATATATACTGCAATGGAACTCATGATTATATGTATTGACCGCGCCAAGCACCACTATGGTAGTAGTTTATTTTTATACCAAGTATATGATATTTTGATTGATTCTGCATAAGACTTGACTAATGCAGAAAAGCAATGAAAGTCCCGATATGATTTCGCGTTCCCTTCATCCGCTTAGGTGGGGGTTGGGGGTGTGACAGCCTATCCATATGAAATGTGTCGAAGCAAACACGAGATTTCATGGCCTTAGGGTGGTCTTATGACTGGGATTGTATTGAAGGCCAAGGGTCAAAGGTGAATGAAACGATAGGAAACAAAGAAAGGCCAATACCTAATAGATGATTTTCAATATATCGCGCGTGTGCGAATATCGGAGAATCGTGTGAGCAAGGTGACTCAATCCTATATCTACATGAACAATGTCTAATAACGGGTGTTGTACACCAAGAAGTCGTCGTTCATGAAGCGAGACGTTGTAGCTGGGTTTTTCAGACCATCCCCAAACAGAACAAACTTATATGGGGCGCATATGGCGTATGAGACTGCGGCGAGTGAATACATCAATGCAATATCCATGGAAGTCCTTGATACCTTTCTCTTGTGAGACAAAATCACGATAACTAACCTTGTTAAGACCTAATCCTTAATTGTCTCCTGTTGTTTAGAAATGATATATGGGAGTGATACTAACCTCACACACTACTTAGTCTTGTGAAGGTGGATTCTTAACTCTTGTCCTTCACCCAGAAATAAATCATTCACTCCCTTATTCATTCTTCTGATGTTCTCATCTTTATTCTGTCATTCTTTCCCTTTTGACCACCTCCATTCCTTACATTTATAGATTGATCTGGATAAATTCTATTTATGTATCGTGAACCTTCATTATCTAGATAGTTACGAAACGACATGCATTTTAAGATCCCTCTTTATGGATGTTTAGATCGGAACTCAATCTAGATGAGATCATGGGAATATGAACTATATGATACATTACTGAAACATGTCTTGACATCTGTACAGTTGATGCTATATCTGAACTTTTCGGAAAACCATATTATCTAATAATTTGCTTCCTTAATTTCTACCCCAAAAACCACAAAGTTTTACTCTTTGCGTGGCTTAAGTGTTGCATAATTAACGATGAGAGTGGGGCTCACATAAGTACAATTTCTCGAGGATAGAATACCTTCGTTTTAATAGATAATCCAAAGAGAAAGGTTCTTTGCATATAGTTACTTGCCCTTAGGAACAATGATATTTAAGCAGTCTTCATTCTTAGATAGCAATATTCCCTTATAGAAATCGCTCATAACGTGCGAATATAGTTAATTGCCCGTATATTTCGAAGCCACTTATCCTAAATCTATGCATTTTTGATTTCTTATTTATTGCAAGATACTCAACCACTAAAGGATTAATTGATGATAAACTTGAAGAGTTAATAACATATGAAGTGAGCAAGTACATATAAATATGATCAACAAAATGTGAGGATGAAATTTTCTTGATCCTTCATCTTCCCATCATAACTTGATTTGGTGGAGCCACCATATCAACTTGTTGTTCTTCATGACATACATTTCCATGTCCTATACCGATTAACCAATAATACTGCGAAGTTTAAACCGAAACAACAAAGGCTTCAAAACCTAAAACCTAAAACCTTAATCTCTAAAACCATACAATCCCAAAACCATAAAACCTTGACACCTTGAAACCTTGAAATGTGAAAACGACAAAACCTTAAAACCGTAAAACCCTAAATCCCTAAAACCTTGATACCTTGAAGCTTGAAACACTAAAACGCTAAATACTAAATACAAAACCTAAAACATTGAAACCCTCAAACCGTGAAACCATAAAACCTTGAAACCCTAAAACCATATGACATTAAATCTTTAAAACCCTAAAACCTTAAAACCCTAAAACCGTAAAACCTTTAAATCCTAAAACCACATGACATTAATACCCTAAAACTCTAAAACCCCACAAAACCCTAAAACATTTAAACCTTGAAACCTTCAAACCTTGAATCGCTAAAACGGCAAAACCTTAAAGCAAAACCTAAGTCCCTACAACGAAACCTTGAAACACTAAAACGCTAAACCCTCATGCGAGTAAAACCTAACCTGGTAAACCCCTAAAACCATATGACATTAAATCTTTGGAACCTAAAACCTAAAACCTAGAACCACCAAACCACACAAACCTAAAGCAGTAAAACCCATATTGAAACCTTACAAAACCATGACATTAATACCTTTAAAACCTGAGCACCGAAACCCTAAAAACCGAAAACCATACAACCACTAAAAACCCCTATGAATCATTAAACCTTGAAACCTTCAAACCTTCAGATAGCTAAAGCAATAAAGCTGTAAAACCCTAAAACCTTAAATCCCTACAACATTGAAACCTTGAAACTTTGAAATCTTGAAACTCTAAAACCTAAAACCACAAAACCACAAAACCACAAAAAACATTAAGAACCCTCAATTGTAAAACCTTAAAATCTTGCAACCACTGATTTCCATATGACATTAAATCTTTAAAACCACACAAAACCTAAAGCCCTAAAATCATGTGAAACAACGAAATGCTAAAACCTAAAACCTTAAAACCTTTGAAACAGCGAAATGCTAAAACCCTGAAAACAGCGAAGCGGTAAGACCCTTTAAATCCGAAGACACGAAACACGGAACAATGACATTTTGACCTAAAACCTAAAACCTAAAGCGTTGAGACCCCTAAAGCGTAAAAACCTAAAACCTTGAAACCACAGTAACATGATATTAAAACGGCAAAACACAAAACCACGCAAAGGCAAAACTGCTAAATCAATAAAACCTTAAAACATTGAAAGCAGCTTTAGGAAACCACAAACATGGAGTGCGTATAATTATTGTCATGCGATTTCTCGATGTGTTTTACTAATATATATAGTGCCTTTTCGGTTGTCGAGGTTATATATAGGCGTTCGAGGGCTTCATGACGTCCATTGGATCATCTGTCTTGCTATTTTAAGGCAGACCGCAGATCCCACTGTTGACGAAGCGGGTTTGTATTTTGTATTCATGAATTAACATTCAGTTTACTCTCTAATCTATATATATATTCAATTATAAACATATTTTTTTCGTTAATTGTAGTTATAGGAAGTCCTCGACCTTAGTAACGAGATGAAACCTTCCTCAAACTAGTGGAGAGGATGAATCCCACGCATTAAATCCATATGTGATACGTCACGAGGGGTTCTCAACTGGTATATACGCTTAGGCCGGCGTCGATGAATTGGCGGCTTATTGCTGTCACCGTCGAGATGGCGCCCCAAAGAGACACACATTTCATGTCAGTCGAGAGAGATGGCGATCCGCGTTCACGGGGATGTTGCTGTATCATCCTTGGCGCCGTATCAGCGGACTGCGTCATAGGGACATGTGTGTTCGATGCCGTAGAGTTATGCGGTGAGGTACGCTGAGTCCACCCCACCGGTTGATGCTCTGGAGGATCTACTTCATTTCCATCAGGTGGTTATGTCGGCGATTATCCACCTCGGGACGATCGCGTGAAATTACGATCACGGAGTAAGTACCGCGTGGAGTTCATCTTAAGCGTGATGGGATCCTTCTTGTTTGCAGACGAAGGGGATCCGTGTTCACCCCATTAACTCTCCGCATTGCTTTCGAGTTTGACCCGCGATTATCGACTTATAGTTGGGGGTGGTGCGATACTTGCACATACATATTGAGGTTATGTCGTGCGGCGGGTAGTAGATCACGGTATTAGTGGTTGTATTACTTATACCAGGTATGTAATTTTAATTTTTTAATTTACCTTTTTGCTTTATTCCACGTGGTGGGTGTTAATTTATGTTTATTTTATATTCGGTATGAAAGTGCAGGAGAACTTCCGTGGCGGCTTCGATTTTGGGCGATGGCGCCGCCTTATCAGCACCACCATTGCCTCATGCGCCCATGATGGCGATATCGATGGCGTCGTGGCTGAGGTGTGGATGATGATGGATTACGGTTGGCGTCAGGCGTTCAGCTCGAGCCCACGGCCAGGAAGGCCAGAGCGGCTATGCTTAGTTGAGGTATAGGTGGAGTACCTTTGACACGGGTGCCTTATCGGTGTCCTCCTCCTATATCGAGATCAGCTAGGCGCACTTCGATCGGTAATTATGTAAAGTATGGTTCTATAGTAATTTCATTGATGCTGACATAAAAGTCTTTGACGTTAATGGTTAATGTGTAGGTCTTATGGAAGCCGTACATCGGAGAGTTGGTTGACCACCTTCCCGATATTTGCTTAGCTGATCAGGATATCTAGAGCACGATGTCACCGCTCATATGTTTTGAGACTGTTGAGTGGCATCGTCCAGAGCCCGTCTTGCGCCAATTTGGGTTGCATCAAGATATACCTCCAGCTTGCTCTTACGAGCAACGACTACATAGAGTGGATGCACGTGGGCGACATCGGTGTGATTGGGCGACGTATCATGCTCCGTACATAACATTACGGGATACACGATCGGCGAGGATTATTACTTTACCCCCTATGGTGGGTTTGATGGACTTCCATGATCCATACATGCAGTGGTATCATCATATTACGGCGTTTATGACCTGCCACTACATGAGGATGATGAGGTTCATACTACGGTGGTGAAATGCGCATGTTTTTTGTAAGTTGGGCTGCCATGTTTCTAAAATATTTTACCTAATTTTAATCAATAGATTATGTAATTATAATTCTTTCATTGGTTCACTCAGATCGCCACCATGGCTGACATAGCCAGTCGCTCTCGTTTTGCTACTGCTGGTGCGTTGTGCGACATACATCATATTGCCCGATTGTTGTTACACCAGATCGGAGAAGACCATCGCATCACGAGGTACGCTCAGGAGGCTTCCACATCACATGGACCATCGATTAGACCTCCGGTGTTATCCACTCCTTCACGTATGTAGCCCATTCGAGGTAGGAGGGAGGCAGAGGAGTTGATCAAGTCATCTTTGGAGATGGTGGAGCCAGGTCATGGTGCGGAGACAATGAGCAATGGTATGGGGTAAACTTGGCCAGGCTTTGCCTGCTTGATCCTCCATGTAGCCGCTCATAGGATGTTTATACATGTGTTTCACATCACCTTCCATACCTGCACACATTGACCCATCATATTCCTTACCCCCACATACACATCACCTTCCATACCCCCACACTTACATGTGTTGTACCTTATACATTATCACCGGGCGACATCCATGCACATAAATAACACATTGTCGTCTGCCTTTACATCCATATATTGCATCCCATGGATGACATCATCCTTGACCTTTACGGTGAGGGACTTCCGGCTAGAGCGACCTCGTACTGACAGTACGCCATTCACTTCATCCGCCGATTCGTCGGCTCCATCAGCTCCCTCGGCTCCGTCTCAGACACCACAGGATCCTATTGCCCAACAGGCTATTTATTCTAGGCGCCGTCCTAAGAGAACTATAAAGGCGTCATCTTGTGGGACTCATTGATACATGTTATTATTTTTATATGTATTTATAAAATGTTTTATTATATTTAAATGTTTGATATGCATGATTGATATACCATGTTTTTAGAAGATTGTGCAGTTATGCATGAGAAACCATCTAGGAGTTTTATTTTTATACATATCTTTTTATAAAAAGAGCAATTCTAAGTGCAAGTATTATAATTTTGATTTTTACAATGCATGCAATAAAAAATAAGAAAATTAAATTAGGAAATACAGTTTTCAAACAATTATTAATAAGAATTTAAAAACACAAAAACACAATTTTAGCGGTTTCTAAATTTACCCTTTCCATATTGGTTTTGGCTCCTAAAACGCAATTTTAGTATTCTCTAAAATTTAATATTTTTATATTCTCAGGTTTCAAAAACAAAACATGTTCATCTTAGGATTTTGAGGTGTCATCGGTTGGAGATTTTAGGGTATTAAGATTTACAGGGTTTGGGTTTTTGAACCCACAGTTTTAGAAGGCATTAAATTTCGAGTTTTTTAGGGTCTTAGGGTTTTAAGATTTTTCGGTTTCAGGGTTTCAAGGTTTTAGGTAAATATTGTTGGATGTAGTAAGGTAAACCTAACTGTGCCACAATCATGTAGACATGATGAATATGCAATAGCTAACAAACAAATATACATAAAAAGCAGGGACCAATTCGCATGGAGTGACCAGGTATCCAAATCCGCTGAGTAGCCTCTATTTCTAAATCTGGACTATAAACCAACATGTAGCATCAATAAACACATTTGTCTGATTACTTCACTCTATTTACTTTTTGTATTTTTGGTTATTGTTTGAAATTATAATTATAAACCAGTCAATATATAGTGACGGGATGATTTTGATAAAATAATTAGTTATTTTAAGAAAAACATTGAATCATTATATTTCAATTTGGTGTTTAATTTGTTTCCTTAAATCATTTATCTTTCCCATGATAACGTCATTAGTACCATAATGGTTTAAAGTCTCATTTAAACATATTAAGATCGTCTTATTAATTTTGACAAATTGAATCTTGAATATTAAACTTAATGTTTATTGAAGATGTTAAGGAAGTGCAATAATGGATTTTATCATCAGCATGTTTGAACAGTTTGTTCAATCATAATTCATGTCTTTATATAAAAAATATTAGATAGGACACCAATTATATCTTCAGTTGTGACATATAAAGAAAATCTGAGTGGGTTGAATACTCAATCATTGTAAGTTTTAATAAACTTTTTGCATATCTTAAAATAAGTTAGTTGTATTGCCGATTTGTATTGGTTCTTAATGATTCAGGCAGTGTATGTGGTGTAGAGACAGATTAAACTCGAAGATAATAGTGGAGTTGACAGTTACTTAAATTGAGATTGTTCCCATTATTGATATATGATCATGTGGTACATTTTCCCATTATTTATCCTTACTTTATTTCATTTTGATTTGAAATAAATTCATACATTATTAATACTGAGATAACAATAGATAGTGATACATACAGGTTTCAAGAGATAATTCCATATATGAGTGTTTGCCTTTGTCTATATAGACTTAAACCCCTCAAATTAACATAGCTACGAGAGCCTTACACTTCTCTTGCATCCATGTTACTTTGGATAAGTTTGCTTGATAAAATAATTTTCTCTTAATGTTCGCGGATTTAAATATAAAAGGGTTCGAGTCTATGACAACGCAAGTGCATAGGTCATTACAAGTAGTAAATCACGAATGTAAGTCAGGAATTATTATTCCCACGAGAGATTGATGGCGGGTGCGGATCAACTACCCCGACTACTAAAATTCCATACTATTTGGACTCAAAACTCATAGGGAAAGTTTTATCTAAACAACTAAAATTGAAAATTCTGTACTATTGAATATATTCAAACCAAACTAAAACAAAAGTAAATGAATAAAAATAAATTGTATATAAAAGAATGGATAGATAATTTGCGTGAAAGCGAAAACCATCGGTGAAATACAATGGAGCAGTCAATTCCGGCACTAAAATCCATTGCTCACGTTTCCATGTATGGATCGATTTTGTCAGATTTCCTAATTATTAGGTGGATCTCTCAGTATTCAGATTAGATATCCTTGCTTCTCGAGAAAATGAATCGAGCCATTTGTATTCCAAATTCTCTTGCAAGTCCCGAATATTTTCTTTCTCAATACTTCCCACCCACTTCACATTGACAAGCGAGAACTTTGCTTTTCCTTCTCGAGTTTTATGAGAATTTCTACCCACTTAATTGGTAGCTCGTCCTTCAGATCTATGGGTTTATCCCGTTCCCTTGATTAGATCTAAGCTAACACGGGGATTGGAACTTACTTTTAGATTAAGGTGAACTCTCTGATTATTTATATTGTTAAATACACCCCTCCAACTTCAATTATGAGTGAATGGGGGATTTATCAAAATGAACTTCCGAGCTTAGCGGTCGTCGATGGTAGTTGGTATACCGAGAAAGAATGCTCAACTCGGGAATCTCAGTCACCGATTAATCCTGTGAGAGGGCATCCTGAATATCAGAGTAAGATACACTCCCTCAACTGGTATTAGGTACTACCATTGCGAACTTATCCATTCAAAACGATACCGATTAAGTAAGAACCGAATCCAAATTAATTCTCCACAATTGTGCAGGAAAGACTGTAACTAAATGTAAATCAAATCCGGTAAATTTGCGCTCACGATTCTTTGCGTACAAATTAATAAATGGAGCACCAATCACACACAACCCTTTGTAATTGCAATAGAAAGCGAAGAAATGAATTCGAAATTTGTCTAGATTTCATAAATTTTCAAACGATAATGCTTGAAAATAATAGATCTAGAATCCGGGCTACACTCGTCTCTCTTGCACATTTCGCAGATTCAAAACAAAAAAAATAAAAATAAAAAATAAAAAATAAAAAATCTACTCTAAGATATACCTTGGGTCCTCTTAACTCCGCACCACGGGTAGTGAAGACGGGAAAAACTCCTTTACTCTTCTACAACTCTCTATTTATACTGCAAAAAGAATTTGGGCCGAACCCCCAAAATGCTCCAGGTGGAAATCCAAAGAAAAAGCCCAGCTCACTATCCTATGTTGCGACCTCAAGTTGATGTCGCGACATGGACTTCTCTTGATTGCTCATGATTAGTCGCGACCTCTTTCTTTAAGTTCTGTGACCGGTTGTCTTGCAAGCGCTTTGTCGATTAATTCGCGACATGGTTTATGAAATCGCGACCTCATTTCTTTCGATTTTCCTTTAGTGTTGATGTTGCGACCTCAGTCACTCGTCGTGACATCATTGTCTTCCTATTCTTCTAACCGGAGTTGCGACGCCGATTTTAGGTTCGACCACTTTCTTTGTTTAATATGATGACTTCATGTGGTGACTTTGATTCCTTGAAAATTACCATGTCGTGTTGGTGGTCTTCTTGCTTTCATATCTTTCAATTTTATGTCACGACCTCATGGTGATGTCGCGACCTCTTTTAACTTCCCTTTCTTTTCTTGAGGTTGCAACCTCGGTTCTACGTTTGACTGTTTCCTCTTTTCCACCTATTTTCGGTGCGACCTCTCGGTTACATGTCGCGTCAATTTCTCACCTTTCGACTTTTCTTTGAAATTCGCGACCTTAATGAGTGGTCGCGACATCATTTCTGATCCTTGACTTGTGAAAGGTCGCAAGTTCAGTTCCTGACAAGTGATTCTATTTGGCTACAGGTTGCAACCTCCTTTCAAACTCTATCTTTGGTTGCACTTTGAATCTTTCTGTTTGTATGTCGCGACATCATTTGCATGTCGCGACATCAGAATGATGTCGCGACATCATAATGATGTCGCGAGCACGAAATGGAAACCTTTGTTAAAAGCGGTTGCAACCTCTTTCTTTTGCAAAAAACTCTCTTGTGGCTTCATAGAAGGATCCTTGTCGCGACCTCAGAGTGGTGTCGCGACATCAAAGTGATGTCGCGACATGAATTTCTTCCCTTGATTATTTCCTTTAGTCTGCCCACGCATTTTGGTGGTTTTTTTTCTTTGTCTACTGCAACTTCCCTCTTCAAGTCCGACTTCACTTGCTAAAGTTCTCTATTTCTTCTTCAAAACTGAATTTGTTGATGTCTTGACTTGGAATTTGCTAACAGGCATTCTATGCGCAACTTAAATTTTTCGGTTGTGACCTCCCAGTCTCTTTGTGGCGGTTTCTTCTGATTTTTGCTAAGATTTGAGCTTATGCTGTATTTTCCTGCAAAATGAAGTTTGAGTAAGATATCCACATTTCTGCAAACAAATTAACATTTATCTCGTAATATACTCAGAAAAATGGATTAAAAATCTAATGAGTTTTTGGACTCATCAATGAGTCAATATTGAAGGTTCCCAAGGAGTTAAATAGGGAGCATATAACAAAGAACATAGAGTACTACAACGTAATATGCAAAAGTGAATAGAAGTTGGAACAAAAAAATCGGGATAACAAGCCTCGTGCCAGATTTTCAGCACCCAAAAATTTGTATAACTAGCTGAGTATCGTTTTCAAAGAGACAATGCCCAACTATCAAGAATGACAGAAGCTGAAGCTTCTTGTTAGATTGAGCAGCTTTGAAGGAACTTCTTAGAAAGCTCTGTGCTCTGAGCTCTCCTCCATGGGACAAATTACAAGTTTGGTTCTCAAAACTACCCACCGGATCTCAGGTCTCGCCTGCACTTAAACCCCTTCTTATGGTCTAATCGAGGATGATCTTCTTGATGCAAATAAGAGGGGAAAAAGAACATAAATTACACTTCACAATTTCAAGCATTGGAAGACACTTGGCAAAAACCTGTAAGGAATATGAACAGAATGTTCCACAAGTGCATTTATGTCACGGCCAAGGGTGAGTAAGCTCTTGTCTATTTCCCCAGCTTCCCTTGCACGACCTTGCATTTTCATCACGGTCAATTCAAATATATGAATCCAAGGTAAAATAAATGGCATTTTTTTAGATTAAAAGAACTATCAGGAAAGAAAACTGTTCTCAACTTGTCTCAGACTAAAAACTATAAATATTTGTAATCAATAATTGAGCTTATCAAGGCTGATCTGTTAAAATCATCAAGAGCAAGCCAGGATATGCAGTCATCTGGAATTTACTTCTTCCTTTCGTGCTCACTTGATAAAACATGCGGTTGATTCAGAAGTTTCTAGATGATGGTTAGCATTATTCAATTTACGTGGGGGGAATAAATTATCAGACAAAAAATGTTATGCCATGTCAATTTATGTTAAACATCAGGTTTTTCTCTTTTTTTTCCTTTTTTTTCATGCTAAAAAGTTATAAATCTTCTCCTTAAGTTAATAATCAAAGCTTAGTATTCATCTCAATTAGACCAAAAACTTATTCCGGGAAGCTAATTAGGGTAGATATTGAAATAATATCAAAACGTAACTTGCCTTTCAATATATATATGAACTTGGATTTTTAATGTAACTGAAACATTTGAATCCAACTATAGTTTGAGATGGATTAATGTAGGTCACTCAATACATGTATATATATGGACAAGGTAAAGGGATAATATATACCTCCCAATACTCTATGTGTGTTGGTGTTGCCCTGTCCAAATCTAGATGCATTTTGGTGTCATCACGGAGTTCTTCTACTGTCAAACCCTGTAGCATATAGTCTCAAATGTCAATTTGTGAAGCCAAACAAGATGAAAAAAATATTGACTACATTAAATATCAAATGTAAGAAGAATCATATGACATATATATTTGAAAAAACATGGACAAACAGAAATGAACTATAAACGCTACACTCCTCACAAAACACAGATTGAACAATATATTTTATAATCATTCAGCCGCAATTGAGATGAACACCAATAAATAAATCCATTGCTTGACAAAGGAAAATTTCATAATGTAATTACATCTAGATATTCTTAAGAAAACTGCTTTTTTTTTCTAGTTAGTAGTCTTAGAAGCTTCGTAATATGATCTCTTGTTTGCCAATTAAAAGGAGTACTAATGCAAGAAGAGGGAAGGCCAAACACTCTAAGAATATTCCAAATTCAATGATAACAAATCCACAGAATTTAATAATTCCATGAGTCTGACTCTTCCTCCCAGAAAAAAATGGAACTTCATTTGGAAAATCTTTGGATATGTGATGCACTACACAAGCTTTAATTAGGGAATCCAAAATTGTTGTTTCCTGCTGATTAGCTGAGATTAACACCTGTAAAAAGAGGTAAAATTCTGTCTGACACCAAGACTACAGAGAGTTAAATTTACTTTCAGCTACGGAAACACTAGAAGTAAACCACAACTCAAAGAATGAAATAATTTACAACCCAAATTAACAACCCAAAAAAAGCACCGAAAAATAACTCTATAAATCATAATAATAATCATACAAAGTCTTACAACTTCCCAACACTCCACAAGTCATAAGCAGGTTCAACATGAGCACTTTACCACAAGTCTAAACCCCAGGTGAGTGTTGTGAATAACCGTTACCCTGCCTCCCATTGAAATATACTGCATCACAAGGTTTTTTTTCTTCAAAAATTTAAAAGAGAGAGAGAGAGAGAGAGAGAGAGAGAGAGAGAGAGAGAGAGAGAGAGAGAGAGAGAGAGAGAGAGGGAACATATTTACATCCAGTCCACAAAACCCATACATAATGCAAAATTAAGAAAACTGAAGGTCTAATTGCACAAGAAAATGTGGAAATGCAACTACCTATTGCCGGGGGAAATGTTGTTTTTCACAGATTCCGGATCCATAATCGCCTGGCAGCAACGATTCTATTAAATTGTATTCCTAATATAAGAATAACGAAAAAACACGCTCAATTAGTGGATTTCATGCGAGCCTCTGAAGTCGACCCTACATAATATAATATAAACTACGGTGAAATTAGCCGCGATGGTGGCAACTAGATGGAAGGAATGGAACTTCCCCTGCAAAAAATTAACACCCTTTGCATCATCATTATCATACCATTTCACAGATAAAGCCAAAAACCAAGAAGAGTGGGATCAGGTCCCATAAGGACTAAGAAAAAACATACATCTCCTTGACTATTAATTTGAATCGCCGAGGTGATGAATCACGACAAGGAGGACCAAATCATAGATAATAGGACCCGGCTACATTCATATATTCGTACATTCATTTCACCCGAACTTGATTTTACGTTTCTTACAAAACCTTAGGTGTGACGATTGTTTGCATAACCCACATATGATCAAGGTTTTCCCTTCCCTAATATCCATTTCATTATGCAACCGGGTTGATTTAGGACGTCCACTTCCAAAGCATTGCATTGACTCAGGTGGTACAATCATAGTGCCATCATAAAGAGGCCACTCATCTTCATTGAATATTGGATGGAAAAGGGTTGCCCATGTGTCATAGTACGACTTAGTAGTGTAGTAGCCTTCCACAAACAAACGGAAATCAACACAGCGATGCTGACATGCTGCTATGATATGGCTACATGGAAATCCATATATCAATGTCTTTCCACATGTGCAAATTTTTTCATGTAAGTTGAGGCGATGAGTTGGGCCGCTGCTTGACTTAACATGAAATAAGCCCTTCACGTGATCGTAAAGCACAATTTCCATTAAACCAACCTTAGCAACACGACCCTGGATCTGCGCATCAACATACATAGTGAATTGCTCAGTGTATGCCAATCTAGTAGCACCTACTTCCCTTCTTGCAACAAAGTAACTGTTGAGACGGAAAAGATCCAAGCCCCATCTTGTCTGCGATTCTTGGTAGGCCCTACGAGCTCCTTTAAGGACATTAAATACCTCTGAAATGTTGGTTGTCATTAACCCATATCTTCGACGCCATGTTATTGAAAGAGCCCATAGCCCCGGAAGGGACTGCCTCTAGCCATTGTAATGCTTTAGAATTTATTCTCGGTGTGATATATTATTTTTGAATTCGCGTTCTATCTTAGCTAAAAATTTGCTTTCGACATACCAAATTCTTCAAAAGTTTATCTTTGAACCGGGTCATAAAATTGCTTGCGAAATGACGCATGCAAATCCTATGATAGGCAAATGGTGTAGCCCAACCAAGATGAGGATCGGCCATTGATGCCATATTCTGGATATCTAATGAGATGCATATGAAATTAATCCTTTGAGTAACTCTATTTCTTATACATGCTAAGAACCATCCCCAACTATCAGTATTCTAGCCTTAATAAGCAAATGCAATGGAAACAAGCGATTATTTTACATCACCCCATAACTAATCAATAACTTGCCTTTATACTTCCCATATAAATGTGTACCATCGATACTCATAGCGGGAAGACAATGGTAGAACTCTTCAATAGATATGGCTTGAATGACCAGAACACGCGTTGGAATATCTCAGTGTTTGGCATATTAGTTTCACATGTTTTCCAAATAACAACACATCCATGATTTGCTTGCTCTATGGCCAAGAACAAACATAAGCGACTCAAATATATAGTGAGAGAGTCACCCGAATAAGCATCTAATTTCTTTATGCTTTCCATCCAACGCCTTTTTGTATGATATTTGATATCCCCATTTTTTCCATCACACTGCTTTGAATATGGCAAGTAGTCAATGTGCATTGTGTGGATTAAATGTTATATGAGTACCAACCAATTTCGAGTCTAGTTGATGATGGTCCCAGTTCAAGCAAGGATTGACACAAGTATGCGGCATAGTATATTTGTTGATAACAAATAAGGAAGTATCTTTCACAACCATTGCACGAAGCTTCCATGGACAGTGACATTCTGTGACGCCCCAATCCCGGGGTGTCCGTTGACAACCCGTCAACCCGCGGAAATCTACATGTCTCATGTCATGAGGCACGTACATGTGCAAAAATGGCCCTTGGGCCTACATCCTACTCATAAAAATGTACATTTTATACAAAAATGATTTATTACAATTGTATTTAATTACAATTTATACAAACTGGGTCCTTTGCCCAGAATTTTACAAAAATACAAGATAAGGCCATCTTGGCCGTTTCTTCGCCTCTAAGGCCCCGGGAGCGTTCCATCCCCAAGCGCGTCTTCAGTACCTAAAAAAAAATAGTCCCACGGCAGGGTGAGCAAAGCCAGTAGTGGAATTTCCCTACTTGGGTTACTCCCCACCTAAGTGAAATGCAATGGCACACAAACATCCAACACATGCTAATATATCACTCATGCATATATTAACATAATTAAATCTCATGCATCATGTTATTCAATTTATGACAATAACATAAGGTTAGCTCACATGGGCTAAAGCACAATCCGGCAGTCCATCTTGGAACTGCCCACAAAATCCTATCAGCATGTTATTTTCTCATGGCAACAACACCGCATCCTGCAATCCACACAAGCGGTCAGGTGAATTTGTCAAAACACTCAGGGATTTCTTAACTCGGTCCAAAGCTTTTGGGCAGAAACCCACGACCATTCGGTACTCGACAAATCCACTGTCAATTACATAACCGCCCCAAGCCTGAGAAGTAAAGCAAGTAGGAGAAGAAAAGCCCCTACTTTCGCGAGGAGTTTGTCGAAACTCCACAATCCCGGTACTCACACGTAGCCCTCGGCGTGGACCAACTTGCCTCTTCTTGTTGAATCGAACCGGCCCGGTCGGATTGTTGAAACCTAGAGAAGGAAGACACTCTCACAAAAATGGAGATCAAGCTACAGTAAGACTCCCTTCTCCTCACGTTTTTCTCTTTTATTTTCTTATTTCATTTTCCGTTTGCTTTTCTTTCTTTTGCATTTTCTCTTTCTCATTTCTCCTCAATTTCTCCCCATTTTCTCATTCTCTTTGCGCTCTCCCTTTTAGGAGCATTCAACGTATGGGTCAAAGGAGGCTTCTCCCCTCGCTGAAGACAATTGTGTATCTCTCAATTTTCCATTCCTTTTACTTTTATTTGCTTTGTTCCTTTTGACATCATCCACTCAAGTGGATCATTGTGAACCATGGGATCGTACCACCCATGTGGTTTCCAGTATGAGCCATTTCTTTTATGCCAGAGTGTCGCGCTTTTGAGGGTCGCGTATGGCATCTCCTTAACTACCACTGTCATCCGACACCCAGCGTCTCAGCGTGAAATCCAGGCCACCTCGGAATCAACGAAATTGACGTGGTTCTTAAATTCAGCGAGGCGATTTCAACGGAGTCCGTTTCGTCATGCGAGATCTCGAAAAATTCCGGATTTTGACCGAAATTACCATTTTACCCTCCTTTAGGGAATCTGGATTTTCCGGGGTCTCACACATTCTTCCGCCTTCTTACATCTTAAAGCGAGCAATTTTTTTGAGGATGTAACAACGACATACTCTTGGTGTGCTTTAATTGAGTAAATCTTTGCAGCGTCTTGCAAATCAGATTTCGAATTAAAAACTTGGCCAATTACAAATTCTCCACTCGAATTACCGGTAGTATGATGCACCCATGGAGTCGACAACTACGGCAACACATTATCGAGGTTTTCAACATGTTGAAGTGAGGTGTTGGTGGTAAGTGATAATTAACAGGGGATGACTCATCCAATGTCTCATCATGCAGGTGATTTGATTACATCCGCGAAGATGGTGCTTGTGCAGAGACATATATCCCTTGTTCATTCTCCAAAACTTGGTTGAAAGTTCGAAAGGATGATGCGTAATAATCTGACCCCAGCGTCACGTCGTCTCCAATGCGCATTCATCATCAACATCTTCATCATATTGATCATTACCTTCTTCATACGCGCTTGTCTTCATCATCTCCATGTGGGTCCAGTATCGATCTTGGACGACTACTAAAACCACAATCGTGATCAGATTGTGCGACATTGTGATATCGTGAGCAAAGAATAAATCTGCATGGCCACCTGATTGGTTCAATTGTGCCCTTACCGAACAACTTCCAATATCTGAGTTCAATTTCCTCAATGGTTGTTGGCGTAACGATTCAATATTTCGCACATACTCACGTCATCCGGAAATCTTGAAAAGGTTGGAACCTATTTCCACTTCTAAGAGGATACTTACAAATGAGTACTAATTTGAACCTTCGTTTGTCAATGGTTGTCTTTGAGTATATCATATCAATCAATTGTTGAAATGTGCATTCAACTGGTATCTTCAAAGGTGCAATAACAGTTTCGCTCCCCTCATATTCGACATTTGTTTTAGTCCTTACTATTTGTCCATTATAGTAACATATCACGGGAATTGTTGAAACAGACATAATTGACCTATACATAATGGTCCCAAATGAATTAAATAATATGAGAGGTAATTATCCTGATATCACATCAACTTTATCATAAAGAAAACAATCAAAGTGTCTTTAGTTTCAATCATTGTGTCAATTTGTCTTATTTTTGTTGTTCCTATTTATATTTCTGCATGTTTTTTTACATGGAGTGAAGTACTTTCTTCATTTGTAACTATAAATATGTCGTATTAGAACCAAATTCTTAGGTTTGAGCTTTTAGAATATTGATAATTTAATATAGTATTGGAGTTAGAACCAAATATTGATTACTCTTTGCCTGCAATTGCAGCTCGACCTACTCCTTCTTTGCTGGTCAGGAGTTATGAATAGGTTGCGAGCATTAAATTATCCTTTATCTTGGCCTCTCATGGAACTCATTATCTGCCACTTTCAAAACCCCAAACAATGGACCAAATTGGTCCTCACAGCTCCTACTTATAGGCTTCTTATGTGCAGTTCCTAAGATTCCCAATAAAATCATTTTATGATATCTAGCATCAAACATTCAATTCGGGAACCAGGAGCTTAGTTTTTGGATGAATATAATTCAAAAAATCCTGAAGAAGAATCAAGGGTTGTTTCTTATAAGAAAAACTCTCATAAATAGTAGCAAATGGAATAGAAGCCGGAGTCCTGAATACTCGATTAAGTTATGTTTGGTTTTTAGAAAGTTTGATAGGAAGAAAATATAAAGGAAAAATAAGAGGGAAGTGTTAATTTCTTTTCTTTGATTGCTCATGAAAAAGTGAAGGAAACGAGAATTATAATTTGAGGAATACACTTTCTCCATCTCTTTTGAAGGCTTCGGGAAAAGTATTTAACATTCCACCTCTATTTTTCTTTGCTATTTTCATAGTTTTCCATGGCATCCTAACATGACAAAATCATTTTGTAGCCTTTTTCTGTAGGACTTTTCAAAAGGCTTTACTTGGACTGAGTGATGAATAAAAGGTCAATACCGGTGGAATGCCTCAACAGGATACCACGATAAGTTGTGACTGTGGGACATTCATTTTTGTCCTTGCTTGAAATATGTCAACTAATTTGGCTAAGGCAATTTCGAATGCATTTCCCTAGGCGAGATCATCTTGCTATTCAAATGCAGTATTCATTGCCTAAAATTTTATAGTCACAATAGGACCAGTGCGAAGATGATTGGGAAGTCATGGAGCTTAATGCAAAGACGCCTATCCTGAATCAGGTGCTTGATTAACATTAGTCTACAAAAAGGCTAGTACATTTTTTTTCTTTTTTGATTTTCTTAATGAAACACTGTTCTGAATTAAGGTGAGTGAGAGATCCATTTGAAAAGTAATTTGCCATCTAATTCCCTTAGGCACATCCTGTAAATAAATAAATAAAGAAAGAAAAAAGATCCCTAGTCTCAATAAGTAGCTCCTTCGAACCTCAAATAAAATGTCAGTTGCTATACGAAAACCTATACGCATATCATGGTTTCATGCGGTGGTCTTTGGATCTGCGGTAAACATGGCTACATCTAACTGTCGGGAATCAAAACACGTAAACACTAGAACATGTAAACATGAAATGATAAAAAAAAATATACCAAATCAAACATCACAAACATATCCGATCTTTAGAGAAAAGTTCGAGAACCATGAAGCAGTCTAAAAAGCAAATCATCTCCTCATATCATTAATTCCAGGCGACGTGGGCGGTGTTACGAGTCGGAAGCAGCCGTGGCGAACGGCGTCAGGCAACGAACGCGGCGAGAAGGAAGGAGGAAGGAAAATAGGGAAAAAAACTCAGAAAAAGCCCTAACGTGCAAATTTAATCCTGCCAATTGCCGCGGTTCCCATTGGCGGCATAATCCAATTGCCTCAGTTGTGGTCGGCGGCATTTAAAAACATAATGCCACAGTTGTGGTCCGTGGCAATTAAAAATTCTAATGCCGCAGTTCTGGTCGGCGGCAATTTGCTACATTCAAAAACCGCCGTTGTCGTTGACGGCTTCAGTAGGAATCAATTGCCGTCGTTCCGGTTGCCGGCTTCGCGCATTACTTTGGTCAATACTTTTCCCTACGAACTGATTTTATCTTTTTTATTTTCAAACGCACCATTTCCGTACAAAACTCCTATCTTTTAGCATTGTTGAATGGAGGGTGTTTAGGAAATACAATATTTTTTTTAATGTAGATTGTAGAAGTATTTCCAGAAGAATGACCAAATGTGATGTGATGAAGAAATATGAGATTGAAGAAGAAATTTTGAAGCAACAATTAAGTCAAATTATGGGTAGAGTGTGTTTGACTTTTGATTGTTGGATTGCGTGCACCAATATTGGATATATCTCTTTGACTGCACATTATGTTGATAAGGATTGAAAGCTAAAAAGTAAAATTTTATCATTTGTTCACATACAACCTCCACACACTGGACATGATCTAGCATTGAAGGTGCTTGAATTTTTAAAAGATTGGGGAATATAGAGAAAAATAATTTCCATTAGTTTAGATAATGCATCTTCGAATGATAACATGCAAAACATGTTAAAAGAACACATATGTTTGTCAAATAGCTTGTTACTTAATGGAGAGTTCTTTCATATTAGATGTTTTGCACATATCTTGAACCTTATTGTTCAAGATGGTTTAAAGGTTGCTAGGGATGCATTGCATAAAATTAGGTAAAGTGTGCATTATATAAGGGCATCAGAGAGTAGGAAGAAACAATTCTTTCAATGTGTTAAACAAGTTGGTGGGATTGATACATCCATTGGCTTGAGATCAGATTGTGTTACTAGATGAAACTCTACTTATACAATGCTTGAGAGTGCAATCAATTATTGTAGGGCTTTTCATAGTTTGAGTTTGATTAATAAAAATTATAGGTGGTGTCCATCTAATGATGAATGGTTTAGAGCAATTTCAATGTGTTAATTCTTGAAGCCATTTTATATAATGACCAATTTGATATCCAGATCATCCTATCCTAGTTCTAATTTGTATTTTGGGAAAATTTGGAGTATAGAGCTTCTCTTGACATCCAACTTGGCAAATGATGATTTGTTGATTCAAAGTATGTGTTGTAGTATGAAAGAGACATTTGATAAGTAATGGAGTGAATATAGCGTGGTTCTTATATTTGGGACTATTCTTGATCCAACAAAGAAGCTTAATTTCTTGAGGTATACTTATTCAAGACTTGACCCATATGGCTATGAAGAAAAAGTGGTGAGGGTAAAGAAAGCTTTGTATGCACTTTTTAAAGAGTATAGAAACAAAGATGCATCAACTAACTTGGCTTATTTTACTTCTAATGTGAGTCAACTACCAAGTATTGTTAGAGGAGAAAAGGAGAAGTTGTCTACATATGATGTAAGTTGTCTTTAATGAAATTCATTTTCATTTTTTTTAATTACATATATTTATATTATTTAATGAAATATTTATTTGTCATTTTATAGGATTTTGAAGAATTTGATTGCCAAGAAAGTAACAATTATGGAAAGTCTCAACTTGATCTCTATTTGGAAACAGCAGGGAATTTCTGCTGCAGGAAATTTTGATGTCATAGTTGTCGAAAGATAGAAGTAATAGATTTTATGATTTTGCTATGATGGCTTGTGATGTATTGAACATTCCAAAAACTATTGTGGCATAAGAATATGCTTTTAGTATTGATTCTCATGTTTTGAACAAGTATAGGAGTAAAATGCTTGGTGAAATTGTCCAAGCTCTCATATGCACATGTAATTGGGTTACTTGGTTTTGTTTGTAAGTTTAACTTTTTTATTAAGGATTTGTAATAAGTATTTCCTTTATACATTCACATATTAACTTATGCATGTTTTATTTATAGATGATGATGATAATGACTCAACCAACATTGATGATGTACATCTTTCTATGTAGAGTCAAATATTATTGCTGGAGATAATGCAGATGATGATGAAGAATAGGGAAATATGGGATTTCATTTGAAACTTCGAATTTGTAGTTATAAAGTTATTACTTTATTATTTTAGTACTTTGAATATTAACATGTTTGTTATCGTTATTTATTGAACTTGGACCCATTATTTCGTTGATGATTTGAACTTGAATGTGGTTGATAATACTATTTCATGGACATTTTTAGGTTTTTATGAGAAGATAATCATTTCATTGATGAATTATATATTTTTTACTTTAGATGGATTTAGTGTTTCTTTTTGTGTAATGAAAAAATATACAGTTTTTTTGGCTTGTTTTAGCCATGTTACATTGATGAGAATAAATTTTTATGTAAAAATATGATTGCATGTAGTTTTTTGGGTTGTTTTAGGCTTTTAGTAGATAATAAATATTAAAAATTAGATAAAAAACTCTATATGTACATATTTTGACATGTTTAAATATTTTTAGGATTTTAAAGCTGTTTAGGCCGTCTGGCCCGTGTAGAGTAGGGCTGAGGCTTAATAATGAGTCGTCTGAATAAAAATGAAATTTAAAAGTGGCTCGCACATTTTAAAAGCTGCAGCCCGAATGGGTTGGGCTAAAATGGGCCGAGCTAGCCCATTTCCCATCCCTAGACTTGTAAGAGTTCTAATAATTCATTCCTCTAGTCTTCTAGCGGGAATGAAGTAGATCTGTTGTCCCATGAGGGAGAAACCTGCTGCCTAAGGGAAGGTTAGCTCTAATTATTTGCTTTCTGCGCATCCTGACAGAATTTTGTTTTTCCCTCTTTATTTTTCCATTATTTAGTTTATGGATGTGCTTGTGTGGATTGTAATGGAGGCGACCGCGCTAGCTTCTTGGTGTCCAGGGATTTGATTCGTCGTCGTAAAGAGAATTCATTCTATTTTGAGAATCTTTGCTCTGTACGCGATAGAGATGAGGTGTGTGTGATATGGGATGTATAGAGAAATTCTTGGGGTGTAAATAGAATTTCTCCCGTCATAAACCTAGTGTGCTAGGACTTGGTTGAAACGAGATGCCGTGGGGAGCATGCAAATTCTATTTTCCGTAGGATTGGGTTTGACATAGTTCAAGTGAGGCTGTTGGTTATAGTGGTGGGATTTGGCTTTTCTGAAATGCTGCTCTGAATCTTTCAGTCATTAAAACCCATCCACAGTTCTTGCATGTCGAAATCAATAAGCATGGTACTAGTCTCTGGTTACTCTCACGGTGGTTTATGCTAGCTCTAATCCGACTCTCAGAAAGCTCCTATAGCATGATTTGCATCATCATCGGATGTACTTTTTCGTTCCTTGGTTAATAACATGGACTAGAGGCACTTCCTTTGCTAGATTTCAGGGCGCCAGAGCCCGACTAATAGAGCATTATGTACTACTGCATGGAAAAAAAAGTTTTATGTCTGCCTTTGCCAAATATCTCTTGGCAGCGCATTTATTAAGTAAGCGCAAAATATCTTCTTTGTAACCATTCCGTCTTTCTTTCTACGTCTGCTCCTTGCACTCATATATGCCCTCCTTAAATTTTAAAGTATTAAAATAATTTATAAAATATATTTAAATTTTCAAGTATTAAAATAATTTATATAATATAGTTAAATTTTATAATTAATAAAATAATTTATATAATATACTTAAATTTTATAATTTATATAATATACTTAAACTAATTTTAGAAAATTTAAAAAAAAAATTCGAAAAAATAAATAGATTCGCATTTGTAAATCGAGAATGTTTGGTCATATCCCAGGATATTAAAATCAGGAAATTTACCCTATGATCGGAAATTTAAATCAGGAAAGTTTGCTTCAGGAAATGCAAATCAGAAAATGTTCAAATAATCAATTTCAAAATCGGAAAACTCTTGCCTACGTCGGATTTCAAAATCCAGTAATTTTTACATTAATTTTTTATTTAATTTAAATTAAATATAAATAAAATGATGTTGTTATGAAAATTAAATTACATCATTAAGTAATTAATTTAAATTAAATTAAATATAATACATATCGAATTACAATATAAATCATTTAAAGTTGTAGATACATCATGTTTCATATAAACGACGCAGATATTTATCAAACAGCAAGTCTTTCCTTCTCCCCTTAGGTTTTAAAGCTAATTTCAACACCATTCTCACTATTTTTTCAACGTCATTCTCACTACTATTCTCACTATTTTTCAAGCGAAGCCACTTCGGAGGAAGAAGGGAGTTAAGGGTCTTGAGAGATGAAGAAAGAAGAAAAATAGAAAAATAGGTTTTAAGGGTAGAATTTGTATTTTAAATACATGGGTATTTTTAATGGGGTGTATAGAGAAATAAATGGGATGTAAATAGAATTTACTGCATGGAAATTGTGTTTTCCTTTTGCTACGGTGAAAATTCTGCTTAAATTAATTTCAAATCACTCTTCGCTTCTAGTTCAGGTTGCTGGAAGTGATATCACGGTTTCCAATCATATATTCCAGTTTCAAGCCGCTCGGTGTACTCATCCGGATTTTCATCAACTCATCCAGGCTAATTGGAGTAACAGTCTGTCGTTGGGAGAGAATACTACTTTTTTGGTAGACTCTCTTCTTCATTGGCACACAACCTGTTTTGGTAACGTTCAACATAGGAAAAGGATATTGTGGGTGCGATTGGAAGATATTCAGAAGTCAAGTGCTACTTATGGCACTAGGCATCTGCTGAAACTTGAAAAGCAGATCTAGTTTGAAATGAATATTGTTCTGAATCAAGAAGAGTTGATGTGGTTTCAGAGTTCAAGGGAAGAGTGGATTCATTCAGGCGACAGAAATACTAAATTCTACCATACCTCTATTGTTATCAGACAGCACTGTAACAGAGTAGAGGCTCTAAAGAATAGTGATGGAGATTGGATTACTGCTCAGGATGAGTTGGGAAAATTTGGTGCAAAATTATTTCCAGAGTCTTTTCTTTCAAGATATATAATTCTGGTTGTATCCGTATTCCTCTCCCTAATGGTTTTCCTTGCTTATCATAGAATCAAATTCGCTTCCTCCTTTCTCCATTTTCGAAGGACGAAATCAGGAATGCAGTTTCTGCAATGGCCCCTTTTAAAGTTCCAGGAAATGATGGTTTTCAAGCAGCTGGTTTTTACCAGCGCACTTGGGAAACTACTGGTAATTCTATCTACAGATTTGTGATGGATTTCTTTGAGTCTGGTAGACTCCCTGAAGAGCAAATGACACTTTGATCGCTCTCATTCCCAAAGTTAAGCATCCTGACTTAATTTCCCAATTCCGCTCTATTAGGCCCCGTTTAGTTCATGAAAATTTTTAACTATATCCAAAATTCAGAATATGAAAATTTTCAATGTATTATAATCTTTAGTTTTCATTTTCAGAAAATACGTTTCGTACTTGAATTTAGTTGAAAATAAAGAATAAGAAAATCCGTTTTGTAAAACCATTTTCTTGAAAATGAAATTAATAAAAACAATGAAATGTATGTTTAAATGCGAGGTTACTATTCACAATTCCACGTGTTTTAAGTGGGCGATGAGAAGAAAATCGAAGTGGAAGAGCGAAGAGGAAGAAAGAAGAAAATAGCCACAATCCCAGTGTTTTTCGTTTTATCCCAATCGACCAAATCCGTGTTTTCGATTTAATTGAAGGCTAAAGAAAACGATATAGCGGTTTCGATTCATTATATAAAATGTTGAAAATAGTGAATTCATTCTTTGTTTTCAAAATTTGATTTTGTCTGATTCTAGTAACTAAACGTGTTTTCCTTGTTTTCGAAAAGTTTCAATAAAGAAAATAGAAAATTTTCTACCTACTAAAAAGGGCCTTAGTCTTTGTAACGTGGGCTAGCTATAAGGTGATAACCAAAACACTTACGAATCGGTTGAAGGAGATCATGCCAAGTTTGGTGGCACCAAACCAAAGAAGTTTTGTCCCGAATCGTCAAATCATTGACATCGTGATTATTTACCAAGAGATTCTACATTCCATGCGAAAGAAATTGAAAGGTAAAAGAATTATGTTGATTAAACTAGATCTTGAGAAAGCTTATGATCGCCTTTCATAGGGTTTCATTAGGCATACTTTAAAACAAATTGGTCTGTCTACTACTTGCGTTCAGAATTAAATGCACTGTGTGGAATCTCCTAAAATGCTTGTGCTTTAGAATGGGAAGAAGCTGAGGTGGTTTCCAGTCTTCAAGGGGAATTCATCAGGGGTACCCAATCTCACTATACATGTTTGTTTTATGCATGGAAAGACTGGGGCATTTAGTTGGACAGGCAGTACTGGCCAATGGGAAATGGAAACCGATCTAGATTGCCAGAAATGGACCTTTTCTTTCACATTTATTTTTGCATGGAAGATCAGAAATTTGTCATTCAGGAATGTCTCAGCCTCTTTTGCTCCGCTACAGGACAGACTATTCACATGGTGTTGACGAGGGACTTGCATGCCAGAATTTCAGCTCTATCCAACATTCGCAGCACTACTTGTTTAGATAAATATCTTGGCACTCATTCTATAACAAGAAAAATACACACTGCCCTCTTTCATCAGATGCTGGAGAATCTTAGGGACAGATTGGAAGGATGGAAATCAAAACACCTTTCTTTTCCAAGTAGGAAGGCGTTAGCGTAGTCAGTTTTGACTTCTATTCCCCTTTATTCCATGCAATCTACTTTATTACCAATCAATCTTTGCATCCAAGATTAATAGGTTAGTAAGATCCTTCCTCTGGGATCGTGCTAATGATAAGCGGAAAGTTCATCTTCTGAATTGGAGCACGGTTACGAAAACTATTGCGGATGGAGGTCTTGTGATTGAGCAAATGTGCCACATGAACCTGGCTTTTATGACTAAGCTTGGTTGGAGATTAATAACTGAACATAGACATAATAGATTGTGGGCCTAGGTTGTCACTAGTAAGTATATCAGAGGGGACCCTAGTTTCAATAAGCTGATCCAAAAACATGGACCATCTAATGCATGGAGGGGGATTGTCTCGGCTTCTAATCTCATTGCGAAAGGCACTAAATGGATGGTTCATAATGGGATGGATACCTTTTTCTGGAGAGACAAATGGGTGGGGGGGGAGACGGCCTTTGCTCAATTTAGCTCTTACGTATATTCCCTTTGTTGATTCCTATAAAAAGGTTAATGAATACTGGATTGATGCAAGGTTGGGACCGTGATGGATGATCAAGAAGTTTAGGTAAGTCAAAATATGGGTTTTGGGTAGTTTTAAGGTAAAATAGGTTATGGGCCAATTTTGGAGATTTTAAGGACGGGGCGGTGTATTTACGGTATATAAGGAGAAAAAAAAAGGTATTTAGGAAGGTTTTAGTGATATGGAACAAGATTTGGAAAGTTTTGGGTTGAGGTTGAAAATTTGGTTATGGAAAGTTTAGAGAAAAGATGAGATGGTGAGGATAGTAGAGTTTGCACAAGAGTGGTTACTAGGGTTAATGAGATGATGGAGTAGGCGCCACAATCAACTATGGATGGGTTGATTGATAGTGGACAAAGACTTCCAGCCAGCGAGGAATCCGGCGAGGTATGAGAAGCCAGAACTCGTCCCCAAGGGAATCCACCAAGAGATAAGAGAAACAAGAGAACTCTTAAAAGAAATGCGAAAATATTATTAAACTTGAATGATTTTCAAAGCTACGTAGGGGAGTATACTTCAGCCCGTACTTTGCATCAGCAACTTCTCTTTAACTAGGAAAGAAACTTTCCTAAATTACAAAAAGCAACTCCTAAGAAAACTTTCTAAAATAAATAAAGCAAATCTTCCTAAAATAAATAAAGCAAACTTTCTAAAATAAATAAAGCAAACTTTCTAAGATAAATAAAGCAAACTTTCTAAAATAAATAAAATAAACTTTCTAAAATAAATGGCAGCTCCACATGTCAGGGGGTTTGTCAAGTCGACCACGTTTTGCCCCAAGGCCCAAATGAGGTCCAAAGGTTTTCACATGTATTCAATGCGTCTTGACCTCCCCAATCCCGGTCTTTGATAGTGAGGAATTTGAATTACGATGTTTGGTGTGTTCACAGGATGCTCCTGCATCATGGATTCATTGCATGGATGGAATTTGAGTGCTCTGGTTTGTTACCTGCCCATATTGCAAATACATTGTCAACTATTTTTCTTCGGATGAATATGGAATCAAGTGATGCATTGTGCTGGCATCCTACACATAGTGGTGAATTCTCTGTCCCTCAGAGAATACGTTCATTCATTTGGCTACTTTTATCATGGGAGGATCTTGACCAACAAGGAAAGAACACGTAGAGGATTCACGGCCAACCTCCATTGCCCTTTTTGTCCAGATAATATTGAAGATCTTGAACACCTATTCCTTTCTTTCTCCCAAGCGATTTTATTTTGGAAACGCATCCTAAGGTCAGATCGTTGGCAAAGTTTTCCTTCTTCATCCTTCAGAGTTCAGGGCATGGCTGGATGTAAACTTACAATTGAGAGCTGATTCTCGCTTTCCAATTTCATGGAACAAGGATTTTGCAATATATCTCTGGTGTTTATGGAAATGGAGGAATGCTAATATTTTTAATGGGTCGGATATCAGTTTGGAGAGGGAAAGTTCAATTTGTGTATGGGTACTGTAAGGATGTGCATTCAACGTTTGAAAATCAGCGCATCATTCAACATTCAAATGAATGGCGGCAAATAACTTGGGTAGGGTGGTCTAAGCTGGGGTTTTTTTGCTCTTAATACAGATGGAAGTTGGATACCAAGGAGAAATATGGCAGTTGCAGGGGGAGTTTTTACGTGACCATGATGGCAATTGGATTTGGGTTTTCTCGATGAAACTTGGTCATTGCACCATAGAGGAAGCAGAACTTTGGGCATTGCTTCATGGGTTAAGGCTGGCCTGGGAGAAGGGCATCCGATTCCTGGTTGCTGAGGTTGAATCTTGTGACACCCCAATTTCCAGGTGTCCCGTTGACAACTCGTCAACCCACGAAATTTCTGTTTTAGATCGTCTTGCACCTAAGTCTTGGTACTGGACCGGTACCAACTACCTATGGACATTGAGTTATTCGGCACCACTTCCATACACCCCTTTACTAGGACCCATTCATTCATATTTAAATCTAAAATATGAAAAAAAAATAAATAATTACAGTCCGTAAGGGTCCGATCACGACCCTCTTATCATAATTACATACCCGACTATTTATACGATAGTCCAAAAGAATTTTATAAAACTCATTTTATACAAAACACTTTTACAAAAAATGTTACTCAAGGCCACATGTCGTACCGTTCTCCAATCACGGCCTCGTGAGGTGTCGTCTCTTTGTGCACTCCCTGTGCACGAAGGGGTCTACAGCGGGGTGACGGTCTTTTAGTAGAAAAATTATCTTATAGGGGCTATTTCCCACCTAAATGCATATGCAATGACGTACATACATCAAGCCACATACCATATAGAAAATGCAATCCTATATGGAATATTTCATGTCATGCATGAGATGAGACTTCTCATGCCCATAACCCGAGTCTTGACCGACTCCTTCACATACCAAATGCCCGAGTGTGAAAACCCGATCATTGGTGTTTCACGATGGCTCAACCATTGTGGACAACCCCTCGATGTTTATTTAATTTCAAGTTTACAAATCCGTGTGTTTTACTGGAAGTAGGTGGCGATTTCCGAGTCTCACGCGGGCTTCGCATGCCTTCAGGTACTTTCGTGAGAACTTACATCGTCGGACGCATATGTCTAACCGAGAATAAAATTTGGGTCTTTCACCCTGGGGGGGATCTGCCCCATCTTGCTTCACCAAAACACACGAAATTTATTATTATTATTTTATGCACCCGTGAGTCTCAATTTTGGACGTTGTCCTAAATTTCCGATAACCAATAATGGTGAATAACCAATATCATGCACACACACCCGACTTGATGCAATGTCCCTATGCATATGAAATGCAATTATGTCATTTCATGCTATGTCATGTTACCTACACAATAAGAGCTACATGCAACATTAATAAATTTCGGATAATTATATTTTCTACATATAATTTCCATTCATCACAATTTCCATGTTAATACATCAAACAAGTATATATATTAACATGATTTTTTACACACAACAACATGTTATTTTATTTTTTTTTTGCAATAACACACAAAATGACAAAAATCTCGAACCCACATAAACAGGGCACCTCTCGATCCCTTCATGGCCATGAACCGTTTTTTGGTTCCATTCATCAACAAATTACTGTGATACCGAAAACTCAACAAAACCCGAAGACATCAGTCCCGAGATTAAAACCAAACCTCAACCAGATCCAGGACTGCCTGGAACCAATCCTAAAAATTTCCAATATTCATTCCCAAAATCTTGGGACTAAATTATGCGGCCAATTACGACCCCAAAGAACGCCTATGCGATTAAATGACCTTTAGGCTAGAAAATAATCCAAGTAGAAAAATTTTCTACCTCACGGAGTTTGACAAAACTCTAAGATTTTGGTACCCACGCGTAGCCCGCATTGCGTGGATCGACTTTTCTTCTCGGACCGTCGAACTTCGACTGTCGGAATGCCGGGAAAATCTCCCTCATTTGTTTCTCTATCCGATTTCTTTTTCTTCTTTCTTTCCCTTTTTCCTTTCTTCTTCTCTTTTTATTTGATCCTCATCCATCCACTGAATTTGTCAACAAGTGGGAGAAACTTTCCCTCACTTTCCTCCATGCCACTTGTCATTCTCATATTTTGTTCTTAATTTCTTAATTTTTATTTATTTTCTTTTCTTTCTTTATCCTACATTTGACACTTGACTCAATGTGAGTCATTCATACAAATGCACCACGGCTCTGTACCATGTGTCACTCCTCAGGACACCATGTGGCATCCATGATCATGTCATGTGCTGGGCACCGTTAACACTCAACGTGAAATTCCGACTATCTTGGAATCTAACGAAATTCGACGGAGTAACTAGATTTCGCGAGTCGAATTCAACGGTGGAGTCCGTTTCTTCAATCGAGATCTAGAAAATTTCCGGTTTCCAACCGAAATTACCATTTTACCCCTGTTGAGAAAAATTGAATTTTTCCCGGGTTTTACATTCTTCCCCCTTTAACAGAATTTCGTCCCCGAAATTCACACATACTAGCACACACAAACACATGCATATGCAGTAATGATTCTAGTACCAAATATTAGACCACGCACCTTCGTCCTCAAATAGGAAATGATAGGTAGCCCGCATTGTGTCCTCGCATTCCCACGTTGCCTCCTCCACTCCTCGGTGTTGCCACAACACTTTAACTAGCCATGCGGTCTTAGCGTGTAAACTGATCCGGCTATCCAAGATACGCCTTTGGTCCCTCCTCGAGTCCATCAATATCCATGATAATCTCTCCCAAATCCACCATGGTACGGATCGGGTATACTTAGAAGCATGGAGACGTGGAACCCCTCATGGACACTTGATAAGCTCGGTGGTAATGCCAATTGGTACGCAACTGTGCCCCTATGGCCTTTTGGAAAAATCTTCTAAAAGTGTGTCGTAAACCTAGGATCCTTGTTCGATACGATAGAGACTGACACTCCATGTAACCGGAAAATCTCTCTAATGTACAACCGGCAGAATTCCTCCAGTGTGAAGGTCATCCACACTGCTAGAAAATGTGCCGACTTAGTGAGCCGATCCACTATCACCCATACCGCATCATGCCTCTGCGGTGTTCGGTAGCCCAAGTGGGTCGCCAAAGTCCATCGATGACGTGCTCCTTCCACTCAGCTACCTCAATAGTGAAGTAGCCTGGCATCTTACGATGCTCATCCTTGACTTCTTCGACACGTGAGATTGTCGTCGAACAAAATCTCAACGTCTGCGCTTATTCCGCTCGATGTCGCGAAGATCTGGTATTTGTGCCACATGGATGCTGCAATGGCGGGAGTAGTTGAACTCGGGGATCTCTCTCTCGGTCGATCGGTTAGGGAACCCTGGCTTTGTCCCCATACTAAAGACTACCATACGTGTGGATGGCCTAGCCTTAAATCACCCGTACTGGCTATGCAGGGACCACGATGGGCGATATCTGCGTCCTACCCCTGGGACTCAATCACTCACCTTTCGTGGGATGGCGTAGCCCGCAAACTCCCAAAGTACCACGAGCTTGATCCGGTGCAGTAATTATTGCCCCACGGTCTCAAGCATCTTGCCACTCCCGAGCTTCACACTCGCTAGTACTCCTCGTGACTTCTGACTGAGGCATCAGCCACTACATTTGCCTTACCAGGATGGTAATGCAAAGTGAAGTCATAGTCCTCCAGATACTCCAACCATTTGTGTTGCCTCATGTTAAGGTCCCGCTGTGTGAAAATATACTTCAGACTCTTGTGGTTTGATAACACTTCGAAATGCTCACCATACAAATAGTGGCGCCATATCTTTTAAGGCAAAGACAATGGCCGCCAACTCCAAGTCATGTGTAGGGAAATTCTGCTCATGATTCTTTAACCATTTGGAACCATAAGCTAAAACTCTTCCGGACTACATCAAGACACATTCCAGTCCGTCCTAAAACATCACGATTACCTTTGTGTACCTCATCCCTATTGCAGGAATGCTCGAGAATAGGAGGCGCGTAACCTCCTTTTAAATTCCTGGAATGCCTTCTCACCACCAGTCATCCCACTCCAAACTTAACCCCCTCACGGTCGATCTAGTCTAGGTGCGGCTGGCTAGGAAATCCTTAATAAGCGCTGTAATTGCCCTTGGGTCCAGCTTGTGTCTTGAAGGCGACTTGAGCCTCTCCCAACTCATAAAAGCCTCCACCTTCTCAAGGTCCACTGACACACCTGAAGCCGACACAACGTGTTCTAAAAATTTCACCTCAGTAAGCGAAATTCATTCTTGAACTTGACGCCTAGTGATAGTCCACTGAGTGCACGGAGAACAATGATCACTCAAATGATCCTCATGCTTCTCCTCAAACTAGGAGTGTAAGACCCGAGAAAATTCCAATTTTTGGAAAAAATGGCAAAATTGTAATTTTGGTAAAATTCAACTTTGTTGGAATCGTCTCATGAGGAAATCCTAGCTACCATCTTAGAATTTCGTCGAATTTGAAACGATCAAAATTTGCGTTTTTCGAGGACAGGGTTGTATCGAGTCTTGAAGTAAAGCGACACGTGATGTGACAAAAGTCGCCTATAACATGTCTTTCTTGTGATACGTATTTAGAGATTAGAAAAGATGATGGAAATGGAGCGTGCAGATGAGTGTCAAGTGTCAAAAATCCAAGAGAAGGGACACATAGGGAATTTTGGAATGTTTAATGAGGATAAGACAAAATAGGAATAGTGTTGTCTTCTTCATTTAGAGGCAAAAATGGGCAGAAACGGGCAGTGGCTGGACTGAAGGTGCAGATTGTGATTTTTAGAGAGAGAGAGTGGCTTCTCTCTAGGATTTCGGCCGATCGGACCGTCGGTTTTCGACGGAGCAAGAAGGAAAGTTGCTCTACGCGGCGAGGGTTACGCGTGGGCACCGATTTGGTGGAGTTCTAACAACTCCAAGAGGTAGGGATCTTTTCCTACTTGTGTTATTCTTGACTAAGAGCGGAGTGTAAATGGTTATGAATGTTACGAGGCTTGTTTTAGCGTAAGCTCGGTCTCAAAGCTTTGAGCAGAGTGGAGAAGACCTATTTATTGTGGTCGTGAACAGTAACCCGAGGGTTTCACTGTTCACGTGAATAGTATTCACGAAATATTTTTGAGTGAAAATGTGTTTGGTTTGGTGATTCAAATTTGAATTGCTCGTGTTTGTTAATTAGCCTATGTGAGCTAATTTTTGGTGTAATTGAATGAGAATTTGCATAACATGCTTTATGTGATTTAATTATGTTAATATATATGCTTGTGAATATATTAGCATGAATGTGTTGGAATTGGCATAATGCATTCCATATGCACTAGGGCAACCTAGAAATTAGGTGTGAGTGCATGACATGAAATTGAAAGAAAAACGGAAATGTTTGCGAAAGGAATTTCAATGGATGATTTTCCGGAGAATTGTGTTGGGAGATGGTCCAACAATTTCTGCGTCCCGGAGGAGCCAATGGTGTTTAAGAAGGTTCTCAAGACATTAAGCCTCGGAGGGTAGTCCAATACTTTTCACCAAAGTCGGTAGTGTGTTTTCGAGATCAACAAGTTTTGTTTTGAAAACGGTGTTTTCTCATACATGGCTTAGGCAAGTGTGAGGGAGTCGGTGAGGACTCGAGAAATGGGTTTGGGCATGTAGACATTCGAGTAGGTTCATGAAATTGCTTGAATGTGATTGTTTGCCATGCATGTGCACTTAGGTGGGGAGTAACCCATGTAAAAATTATCTCTCTCTCTTTTGGGCTTTGCTCACCCTGTCGAGGGATCACTATTTCAGGTACAGGGAGCGATCGGGAAGGTGGCACTCATTAGAGGCCGTGTGAGAAGAAAGCCGGGTTGTGGCTTTGGTGGTTATTTTGTATACATGTATTAAAATTCTAAGGTTTAATATATGTTGTCTTAAGAGTAATGTAAAAACTCTTGAACCATGATGTATATTTGGTTGGGATATGTTTGTTGTGAGTATTAATGCAGGGGCCCAAGTGGTCATTTTTACTCCTTTTGGTGTATATGAACTGATGTGGTCATAAGTTTATTGGAGACGGGTTTGTACCTTAGGCAGAACTCCCAGTACAAGGGAGACTCTGCTTACAGATTTTTCGTGAGTAGTGTCGAGTTGCAGACATTCACAATACTGGGTTGACGGGTTGGTTTTGGGCGTCACAGCTTGGTATCAGAGCTAAGATAAACGATTACCTTAGGAGCTCGGTGGGTGTCGAGCTTAGGTAAATAAAAACCTAGGGATTGAGGGACTTGGGCTTAGGCCATGGTCATTGAGGATAAGAACATCACAGCTTGGTATAACTCGATGTTAGAGTTTAGGTATGTGATTACCTAGGAAATCACGGGACAGGACTAGAACACTACATGCCAACATGTTTTATGTGCCCGATTTGTGTGATTTATGATTGATAGTATTGAATGGTGTGCATAACATGAGTTGTTGTGTATGAATTGTGTATGATTTGTATGCTTGGTGAATAGCATAAGAATGATGTTGAACACTAGGGTTTAGGGTGAGAACAAATCGTTGATGAGTTTTGGGCAAAAGGTCCAGAATTAAATAAAAAAAAAAATGAATGATGTGAAGAAATATTTTTTTTAAGGTTTTATAGTGTGTAAGCTGGGAAAAAATAAAATAAAATAAAATTTAAGAAATTTATTTTGATTTCTTGGAAAATGAAAAAAAAAAAAATATATATATATATATATATATATATATATATATATTAGGTAGTTTTTCCAGTAACTGGAATGAGAAAAAAAAAATGTGGGAAAAAAAAAAAATTTATGGCAATTGGATGGGCTACTGCCCAATTTTTTAAGCTTGAGTCACAATACAACAAGTTGTATTGTGATAGGCTCGGCAAGGGCACGGAGCCCGCGACCGCGGCGGCGGTGCGTCTTTGGGGCGCGCCCGACCGGGGCTTGACACGGTCGGCGGGCTATGATAACTGCGACCACGGCCCGGCCCGGCGTGCAGGGCTAGCGAGCGTGCGTGAGCTGGTTGCTTGGGAGGCTGGGTGGCGGTCTGAATGGGCGTGTCGTGGCGGGCGGCTTAGCCGCTGAGTTGTGTCGTATCTGGTAGCGACACGGCGAGGAAGCGCCCGCGACAACTGCGCCTGGAGGCTGCGATACTCGCGACACGGCGCGTCGTAAGTCGTAGCGGCACGAGCGTCACGATCGCTATGCCTATGTTTCTGTAGAGGGGGCCTGCTGACGCGGCAGTCTGCCTTGGCTGGGTCAAGGTTGGAGTGCAACTGTGCACTCGACCTGGATTTTTGACTCGGTCTGCTTATTTCGATCCTTTGTTTGAACCCTTGTTCATGATCCTTTGTTGACATGATTTTTTCAAAAAATAAAAATAAAATAAAAATAAAATGAAATAAAAAAATTTTTAAAAATGAAATTTTCAAAAAAATAAAATTTTGATGTTGATTATGATTTAATAAAATGAAATTATGTCTTGCATTACCTATAAATGCAAGGACATTGTGTATGAAATATTTTTTTTGTATATAAATAGTATCTCGGGGGCTGTGTTTATGCCTTAGAGATACTACATTAGAAATTAACTTTCCATTTGACATATGTAGATGTCTAGTCGAGGCGGGGCGTAGAGGTCGATCCACGAGTGCTTCAGTCGAGCACTGCGGCTTTTGACCTGACGGGGCCTTTGTTGAGGCCGTAAGGATTGCGATTCTTATCGCACATGCATGTGCAATAGTGGCTTGGTAGTCGAACCTCCGGTGTTTAGAAACACATCGTCCTCCGATGGTTAGAGGAGAGTGGACTCTAGGGTCAGGGGCGACTATAACCCACAGGAGAGTAGATATTATGCGAGGCATCCGAGGATATGGGTCTTGGTACTAAGAAGGAAGGAAGATCCATTTCTTCCAATCAGGAAAGAGTAGAAGACTACGTTTATGAGATATCTAGGACGGGACGAGGTTATCGGGACGAGCGAGGATGGGATATTTAGTCAGGCAGGGTTGAAGATGTGTTATTTCTGCCGACAGCCTGGACACTTTCGACGGGATTGCCCACGGAGGTAGGAATCCCAAAGTTATGAGACACCTTAGTCCCAATCATCAGTGAGACGAGTTAGGATTGCCAGTCAGGATGGGCAGATGGTGTGTTACCATTGCAGCCGGACATGAGGAGGATTGCCCAGGAGACAAGGATCCCGGGGTTTTGGGACGGCGCCCGGTCGGTCGGCGATAGGGCGGGAGAGGACACAATTTGTTCCTCCATCCCCTAGTATGGATCAAGGAAACCAGTATTAGTTCCAGGGTGCCACACCAGCACCTAGTATTTCGTAGACGGGTCACATAGACTAGGGCCAGAGCGTAGGTCGAGGTTGAGCCACGAGATTTGCGGGTAGAGTTGGTCGGGATTAGGCCGAATGACGTGTTACCATTGCCGCCCGGCTGGGCATATGAGGCGGGTGTCGCCAAGACGAGAGATCTCGTAATTACGATGGTGGCGTTCGATTAGTAGGATATGCAAGGTACGTTTCTACCCTTGCATTTGTTGATTAGAGTAGCATTTAAATTGGATGCATCATATTCATTCAATAATGCATCTTGTGTGACAGATTTGAGCTTAGAGGTTAAGGCCTTTAGAGAAGCCAGGTGTAGATATTCTTCCCTAGGATGTGGGGTGAGAGTTGACCTGATAGGTTGGGATTATGAGTTAGAGATCTCGAGATTACGCTGTGGTGGACCGAGTTAGGGTGTCAGTATCATCATTACAGTTCCTTATGCACGAGTAACATCGCATCAAATTAAGTTATTGGGTGCATGGTATGAACATTCACCACTCTTGGTGAGTGTGGGTTGGGTTTGTCTTTGGGACTACGTCCAATGAAGACTCATAGTTCAAATCATTAATGTGTGTTGGGCAAAGCAAGAAGGGGGCCGTTAATCCCCTCAGGTGAAAAAGCTTTGGAGTTAGAGGGTGAAGGGGCAGCGGTAGTACCGAAAGGTCACAATATAGGTGTAAGGGCCAGGGAGCTATCTAATTTACGTGTGGGTGTAAGAGACCCAGGGAGCTATCCGAATTTCTGTGTGGGTGTAAGAGACCCGTGGAGAAATCCGAAATTTATGTGTGGGTGTAAGAGACCAGAGCTATCCCAAAATTTATGTGTGGGTGTAAGGGCACCGGGAGCTATCCTAAATTTATGTGTGGAGTGTAAGGGCCAGGGAGCTATCGAATTTCTATGTGGGTGTAAGGGCCGTGGAGAAATCGAAAATTTACATTGTGGGTGTAAGATACTCAGGGAGCTATCCAGAATTTCTATGTGAGTGTAAGAGACCCGGGAGCTAACCCAATTTACGTATTAGTGTAAGAGACCGGGGAGCTATCGAATTTACGTATTGAACATAAGAGAGACCCGTGGAAATCGAAATTTCTATGTGGGTGTAAAGAGACCGTGGGGTTATCGAAATTTACGTGGCCAGGTGTAAGGGCAGTGGGAGATATCGAAATTTGTCTTGGTGTAAGAGACCCGTGGAATATTTGAAATTTACGTGTGAATTATAAGAAGGCTCCTTGGTGAGCCGAGAAGAGTTATGTTGCCGAAAGAAGCACGGTCATGGTTATCCGCGTGGAGCTTAGAGTTGAGTGATAGGAAGTAGGGAGTGACTCGAATTTGGATACCCCTTTGGAAATTGCATTGGGTGTTGTTGCCAAGCTGACAAGGGCTCGATATGGATGTCGTCATGACATGGATTAGGTTGTGACCCATTGGGTTGTCGGTGGTTGTGACATGGGAAGGTGTTTGCACGCAAGCGAGGTTGTGTAAGGATTACATGTTGTGTGGATTATATACGGGTGTTAGAGGACATCTTTGCGAGGCATCGTCTGGATCACCAAGAGTGGCTGGGAAGAGCATTTGCCCTTAGTGGAATTCGCCTGCAACAACGAGTTATCGGCGAGTATACGAGATGGCACACCATGAGGCATTGTGTGGAGTATCAGATCTTGGAGTATGTTATGCAGGGTAGGAGGAAGCTCAAGATCAGCCCCGGTGCGATCTGATTAGGGACACCTCCGAGAAGGTGAGCTTCATACGACATCGTCTTCTCATGGCTCGAGGCGGCGGAAGAACTATCGCGTGTGCAATGTCGACCCTTAGAGTTCGAGGAGTTGGGAATCACGTCTTCTTGAAGGTGATGCTAAGAGGAGTGGTCGGGTTAAATGACGAGGGAAGTTATCGCCCGGGTTTGTGGGCCGCCGAGGAGTACTCGAGAGGGTAGGGATGGTAAGCGTCTTGAGTTGGCTTCTGCCCGACATATCAGGTGTCCATGAGGTATTTCATGTCTCCATGCTCCGGAAGTATACTCCAGATCCAGCTCATGTAGTGGATTGGGGAGAGATTATGGTTGACACTGATGGGACCTTCGAGGACGGACCAGTGTGCATTATTGATAGCCGGGATTAGGTTTTGCGACACAAGACCGTGAGGCTAGTGAGGGTGTTATGGCAGCACCGTGGAGTGGAGGAGTCAACGTGGGAGCGAGAGGACACGATGCGGGCCACCTACCCGCTGCTGTTTAGGGATGAAGGTCGTGGTTTTAGTCGTTTAATAATTAAATGACTAGTTTACATGCATGGTAGAGTGCATGTTGCATATGCATATGTTTCGTAGTGATTGTCCAGAATTTTGGGACGAAATTCCTTTTAAGTAGGGGAGAATGGGCAGGAAAATTCAAATTTTTCGGAAAAGGCAAATCATAATTTATTAAAAAATCAAAATTTTTTCTAGACCTCGGATGATGAAAGCGGAATTCACCGTTGGAATCGTCTACGAAATCTAGTTACCACGCCGAATTTCATCGGGTCAAGCGGTGAATTTGCCGCGTTTTTCGAGACCGCGGGTGCTCGGGTGCCCGTGTTAAGCGACATGTGATGTGACAAAGACCGCCTATAACATGTCTTTCTTGTGGCAGCGTGTTGCAAGATTAGAAGATGATGATGAAATGGACGGCTCACGTAGTGTCAGTGTCGAAATCCGAGAGAAGGGACACATAGAATTTTTAGATATTTAATGAGGATAAGACAAAATAGGAATAGTGTTGTCTTCTTCATTTAGAGGCAAAAATGGGCAGAAACGACAGTGGCTGGACTGGAGGTGCAGATTGTGATTTTTAGAGAGAGAGAGTGAAACTCTCTCTAGGATTAGGTCGATCGGATGTCGGTTTTTTAAACCAGACTAAGAAGGAAAGTTGCTGCGGCGAGAATCTGTGGGCACCGATTTGGTGGAGTTCTGACAACTCTAAGAGGTAGGTGAGGACTCGGTGAGGACTCGAGAAATGGGTTTGGGCATGTAGACATTCGAGTAGGTTCATGAAATTGCTTGAATGTGATTGTTTGCCATGCATGTGCACTTAGGTGGGGAGTAACCCATGTAGGAAATTATCTCTACTGGGCTTTGCTCACCCTGTCGAGGGATCACTATTTCATGTACAGAGAGTGATCGGGAAGGCGGCACTCATTAGAAGTTCATGTGAGAAGAAAGCCGGGTTGTGGCTTTGGTGGTTATTTTGTATACATGTATTAAAATTCTAAGGTTTAATATATGTTGTCTTAAGATTAATGTAAAAACTCTTGAACCATGATGTATATTTGGTTGGGATATGTTTGTTAATTATTAATGCGGGGGCCTAAGTGGCCATTTTACTCCTTTTAAATTGTCTCCATAGGAGCAGATGTGGTCATAAGTTGATTGTTAGGAGACGGGTTTGTACCTTGGGTAGAGCTCCCGTACAAAGGAGACTACACTGATTTTAAATGAGTAGTGTCGGGTTACGACATTCCACGAGTGTCCTTGGGTTGTGGGTTGTCAACGGACACCCGTTTGAAATTCGGGAGTAGATCGAGATGTCTTTGTCAGGAACCGTAATAATGATCAAATAGGGTTGGAATCCTATGCATGAGATTCATGAATATCATTTGGAGCATTACCGTCATCCCGAAAGACATCATTGTGAACTCAGTGCCTATACCGGCGTCTAGCGTTGTCTTAGGGACATCGACCTCCCCAACTCTCAGCGATGATAGCCGTCACGGTCTATCTTGGAGTAGACTCGCGCCCCTCTCAACTGATTAAACAAATCATCAATCCTCAGTAATGGATACCGATTCTTGATCGTAACCCTGTTCAACTGTCGATAGTCAATGCACAGTCGAAGGGTCTTATCCTTATTCTTAGCAAACAGAACCAGAGCGCCCCATGGTGAAGTGCTCGGTCTAATAATTGTCCAAAAATTCCTGCAGTTGGACCTTGAGTTCCTGCAACTCAACCGGTGCCATCTTATGAGGAGTCATAGATATGGGCGACGTACCAGGGTGTAACTCTATGAGGCAAGTCCCACATCCCTGTGCAGGTAATCTCGGTAACAAATCGGAACGTCCTCATACTCACAAACCACGAGTGAACTGAATCCAGTCTCCTCATCCTTTAGAGTAAGGCTTGCTAGCTAACCCATCAAAATTTATCCACTCCATCTAAAGTTGTGCCGCGATCTGGGAATTAAAAGCATCCATGCTTCTCCCTGAAAAAGTCAAATGGATACCAGTATCGTGTGTAGGCGGTAAATCCTCCACTACTATCTGTCCAATGACGACCGGTGTGCGATCTTGATCATGCGAGAATGACATCAAATCCTAATATGTCCATTACCCGAAGGTCCACCGTGAAGCGGGAATCCCCACGAGATCTCTAACTCACCATCCCGACATATCGATCGACACTCCTCTAGTTCCTAGGGAGGTGCATACAATGGCTTTTTCCAAGGTTCCAGCCTCTAGCCCAGACTTTTCACACATTGTCTGTATAAGCATGAATATGATGCATCCCGCGTTTTAAACAAACACTCATATTAAAGTCGAGGCCAAGCTTGTACCACAAGTATCAAACGGTTGTAAGCTTAGTGCGGTACCCACCGGTGTGACCGCCCCTAGGTCAAAGTACCGGCTGGAAGTCTTGGCCTTAACCCAGGCCCATGCTCGCGTATGGCCGTCTGAAAATGGTGCATGTCTTTTCCAGGACTAATATCGGTTCCCTTGGCCTATGCTGGGGTAAGGAGGAACAAACTACGTCTGTGCATGTCATTGACGACTAGGGTTGTGGTGTCCCATAACTCCAGGATCCTTGCCTCCAAAGGCAATCCCGCTTCATATGTCTAAGCCGATGGCAATGGAAACATGTCATCGGTCTGGCGGCAGAGCCACGATATGGCCTTAGCTCCCAATGGTCGTGGTCCGTCTTTGAAATCCTCGTGGAATAGAAGTCTTACGCTTTCGAGAACTAGAAGAAGGTTGATCCTCTTTCCTCTTTGCCATAGCACCCGCGTCTCGGATGCTCGGGTGCATCCTACATCTCTCTCATGGCCATGGCGGTCTACGACCATGAGTCCGTGTTACATAGAAGAAATCCACACAATCTTGCCACAAATGGACAACCGGGCCATCTCGAATTTACGCACCTTAGCCCGTATAGGCCACATAGTCATCCTCGAAGCGTGTCATTTCGAGTGAACTTGACTCGTATTCGAGCATAGTCATGTTTCTGCTTGACTCAAGGAACTCCCGAGCTTTGCATGTACAGGCGTGCCGGGAAAAACTTACCCATGAATAGCTCTGCGAACTCTCCCATGTCATCGTCTCGGGATCTCGAGACCCCCAACCCGATCCCGCCATATGCGGGATTCCCTCTAGCCAAAATGTGGCTAGTCGATCTCGTGGCATTAGAGGTAATCTCAATAGCCTCCCACAAAAATCCTCTCGACCTGCCGAGACCCGATGATCAAGCTACATTGGATCCTACGGTGAATGTCGGAGGATGATGTGCTATAAACTGTTGGAGGTTACTTGGCCCCCCTTGCCCCCTAGTTGCACTAGCCTGAGTAATGGCAGCAGCTGCAGCACCCATGGCCGCTACAAAGGCCTGTTGGTCAAAGCTAGGCGGTGGTCGGTTGCTGCCCCGTGGACGACCTCTATGTCCGTGCCCTCGACTTGCCATCTACACAAGTTAAGATAACAATTTAAGATTCTCTCTTTTCATTTATCACATTAGTGGTGCATAATGCCAAACACTAATAAATAACCATTCCTACGTAATCATGCTTATTCATTTTCCGAACCCCTAAGGTTACGTTTGTAAACCTTAGTGTTCTTCAACTTCTATACACATTCTATCATGCATATATTCACACAACCACAATACATCTCCTATGGTACATATTAGAACACCAAAGTAATCAATGCACACAATGTCGTGTTCTATACCCATGCCCACTAATCCTGAGTGTTTGGACACCTAACTCGATCTTAGCTATGACAAGCCAATATCCGAAAACCTTTGGTGGATACCCCCGTGACTCTAATGTCGTTAACTGAACTTTGATACCAAGGCATGAAGCTAGTATCGAGGACCATACTATGGATACCCACACCCGAGCTCCTAGGTAAATTGTTTACCTAATAACGATGCAGTATGACACCCCGATTCAGGGGTCGGGTTGACAACGTCGACCCGCGTAATTTACGTCTCGGTCATCTTGCACCTAAGTCTTGTCCAGGACCGGTACACCCTACCCATGGACACGAGCTTACTCCGGCACCACTTCTATACATCTCCTTTATCGGGACCCATTCATTCATATTTAAATCTAAAATATGAAAAGAAAATGAATAATTATAGTCCGTAGGGGTCCGATCACGGCCCTTACCATAATTACATACCCGACTATTTATACAATAGTCCAAAAGAATTTAATAAAAATCTTTTTATACAAAATACTTTTACAAAAATATTACCTGTTGTCACATGTCTACTCCTTCGCACTCCACGGCCCGGCCTGAGCGCCGTCCCCCGTACACTCCTTCTACCTGAAAGGGGGTCCCACAACGAGGTGAACAGTGCCTAATAGAAAAATTCTCCTATAAGGGCTACTTTTCGCCTAAATGCAATTGCAATGACATACATACATCAAACCACATTCCATATAGAAAATGCAATTCTATATGGAATATTTCATGTCATGCATGAGATAAGACTTCTCATGCCTATAACCCGAGTCATGATCGACTCTCTCACATATGTAGGTGCCAAGTGTGAAAACCAGTCATTGGTGTTTCATCCAATGATTCAACCCATTGGACAACCCTCCAATGTTTATTTAATTTCAAGTTTACCAAATCCCGTGTGTTTCCGTGGGTGGTGAATTTTCGGGGTCTCATTGCAGGCTTCACACGCCTTCCAACACTTTCGCAAACTTACATCGCCGGATGCATATGTCTAACTGAGAATAAAATTTGGGTCTTTCACCCTGGGAGGGGAGGGGGGATCTGACCCATCTTACTTCACCCAAACACACGAAATTTATTATTATTATTTTATGCACCCCTGAGTCTCAATTTTGGACGTTGTCCTAAATTTCCGGACTTACTACACATTCACCAATAATGGTGAATAACTAATACCATACATACACACCCAACTTGACGCAATATCCCTATGCATATGAAATGCAATTATGTCATTTCATGCTATGTCATGTTACCTACACAATAAGAGCTACAAGCAATATTAATAAATTCCGGATAATTATATTTTCTACATATAATTTTCACGTTATCACATCGCTTGAAGATATGCATTAACATGATTTTTTACACAATAACAATATGTTATTTTTTTTTTTTTTAACAATAACACACAAATGATCCAAATCTCGCACTCCACATAAATCAGTGTGGGCACCTCTCCATTTTTTGGTCTCTATTCATCAAATTACTAAGTGATATCAAAACTCAACAAAAAACCCCAAGAAATCAATCCCTGATTAAACCAAACCTCAACCTACCCGAGACTCCGCCTCTAACCAATCCAAAATTTTAGATTATCTGGCCCCAAAATCGACTAAATCACGCATTCAAGCATGCTCAAAGAAATGCCCATGCTATTAAATCTTATGTTAGAAAATAATCCAAGTAGGAAAATTTTCACTCTCACTGAGTTTGAAGAAACCCAAGATTTTGGTACTCACGCGCAGCTCCACGCTATGGATCGAATTTTTCTTCTCTCAATCAGAGCTTTGACCGCCGAATTTTGGGAAAATCTCCTCCTTGTTTCTCTTTCCCCTCTCTCTATCCGATTTCTTTCTCTTGCTTGCTTCCTTCTTTCCCTTTTTCTTTTCTTTTTCTCTTTTTATTTGATCCTCATCCATCCACCGAATTTGTCAACAAGTGGGGGAAACTTCCCCTCACTTTCCTCCATGCCACTTGTCATAATCATTTTTTTTTAATTTCTTAATTTTTCTTTATTTTCCTTTCTTTCTATATCCTACATTTGACACTTAGTTCAATGTGAGCCATTCATACAAATGCACCACATGACTCATGTCATGTGTCACTCCCTTAGGGTGCCATGTGACATCCACATGATCATGCCATGTGTCATCCGATACCCGGTGTCTAGAAAAACGTGAAATTTCAAATGTTTCGGAATCCAATGAAATTCGACGGGGTAACCAGATTTCGCGACACGAATTCAACGTTGGAATCCGTTTCGTCATCCGAGATCTAAAAAATTTCCGGTTTTCAACCGAAATTACCGTTTTACCCCTATTGAGAAAAATTGAATTTTTTCCCAGACTTTACAACTCTTCTATTGTTTTCTGATGGATAATTGACGATTGCATTATAGGTTTGAAATATGCTAGCCTTATTCATGAATGTAGGGACCTTTTGAAGAGATCATGAAAAGTAATTGATTTCAAGGTAACTTATAAGGAGTGCAAAGAGAAGTAGATTTTTTTGGCAAAGTACTGTACTCATTGGAATCCTTCAAGTGGTCATCTTCTACCGTTCTCCTAGGATTCTGGAAGATATTCTAAACTATCATCAGATGGGGGGATAAAATGGCCAAGGACTTTTCATCTTGTAGAGGGGTTTTGTATTTAATAATGAGTTTATCAAACTACTAAAATTAAACATAAAGCTATATAATTTGATGAAACAAAAATGCTCTCTTCCAACCAAATTATTCCCAACACCCCCCATTTGCCCTACCAAAGCCCAAGACCCAGCCAACCTATATAACATTCTTTCCCTTTTTTAAATACAACAATTTTATGATTTTTAATTAACTTGATAAGATAATATCTTATTTTCACTTATTTAGAAGATCTACTTAATTAAAAAAGACTATTTTTAAAATTTTATTTATTTATTATTTTTATTTTCTTTATTAAAATTTTATTTTTTATAATAAATATATTAAAGTAAATTAACTTTTAATATTTAAATACATTAACATATATCAATAATTAATCTAATAAATATTAATATTTTAGATTATATATATATTCATAATACTTTTTATTTATGACTTTTCGTTTTATTTTCTTATTTTTAATACTTTTGAATTTTAAATTTTTAGAAACCTGAAGTTTTAAAAAATATAAATGAAAAATATTGGTCCACAAGTTACATTATTCTCTAAATAAAGGTAAAAAAAAAGTAATATACAATGAAATAATAGTAGAATAAAAAATAAATAAAATTTTAAAAAATTATCTTTTTAATGGCAAACCTTCAAGTTCCTCTCAACTTCTAAAGGGTAAATAAAAATTAAAGATAAGTAGGGTTTGTTAGAGTGTAGAATGTAATTACATTAAATGTACAACTAAAACGTATCAACAGACGGCGCATGTTTGCATTTCTTATATGACTTATAACTTTTTATCCAAAATCTCTTTCATAGGTCGTATGCTAATACACTAATCTATGTTATTATTTATATTTATTGGTAGATACAATACTTAACCCACACATAATAAATAACCTAACATAGTACAAATTTATGTCATAAACTTCTCAAATTAAAAAATATATAGAAAATATAGTTGATCTCATTTGTTTTCAATATTTCATCACCAAAAAAATTTAAAACATGTTCATATTAGTTTTTACTCATAAAAATTAAGGATTTGTTGTAGTGTACATAGTACACTAATTGAGTAATTATACAAGACAAATGTACTAAATGTGCAAGGAGTGTACACACTTGTATTTCTCATATGATTTGAATTTTTTTTTATCGGAAATATTTTTCCTATGTTGTATGCTAGTACACCAACTTACTTTATACATATTCGTCAAATCATGCAATGGAAACATGCATATATTAATTTTTGATAAAGAAAAATAGGAAATTATTGTAGTATGCAAGGTAATTACACTAACTCAGATGCTGAATGCATGTGCTGCCTATAAGCTTGCATTTCTCCTAGGATTTTGATTTTTTTCAAATATTTTTTTCTAAGTCATATGCTATTAAACCAACATAGAACATACTTTATAAACCCATTTTTAAAAGAAACATATTAATGAAAGATATTATCCTCAGTTTTTTTTTACTATAAATAAAAATAAAAATATTAAAAAATATGAAAAAACTTCAATTTGCTAATTTATTTTTTGTTATAGGTGAATGTATTTATATATTAAAAGTTGATTTGTTTTAATATATTTATTAAAAAACAAAAATATGATACAGAAAATAAAAAAATAATGAATAAATAAAATTTTAAAATAGTTTTTTTTAATTGGCACATTTTTTGAATAAAATTAATTACATTTTTAAAATAATGAAAATAAGATGTTATCTTGATTAAAAATTATATAATTTAATATATTTAAAATGTGGAAGATGAAGGCTGAATATTGATTACACAAAAAAAGAAATAAAAGACCTGAAGATTGATTGCCAAAAAAAAAAAAAGGTGGGTGTATGTGACAAAGGGAGGGGGGCCAGGGAAAGGAAAAACACGTGGGTGTTAGGAGAGGGGCTGTTGTAGAGATCTGAAGGTAGTATTGGAAATTTGGATAATTTATGTCCTTCTTGTTAATTTTATATGTTGTTATGGGTTTGGGGCTTTATTGTGATACTTTGATAAACTTTTTATTAAATACATGATCCCCTTTAACCCTAAAGTATAATTCCTCGTTAGTTTTATGGGGTTTCCCCACTCTAGTTGTTAAAATAAAATAAAAATATAAAAATAAACTAATATATTTAATATTATCCAAAAAAATCCATATTTTTCTCTAAATTTTTAATAATATATTTAAAATTTACATTATCAAAATAATTATCTATATAATTTAAAATTAAAATAATTAATTTATTCTTAATAAAATAAATTCTATAGAGAATAAAAATGATAAAATATAAATAAATAAAAAAATTGAATAAAATTACTTTTGAAGATTTATCAAGATCAACCGTTATCATGAACACCAAAAAAACTTAAGACAAAGTAGTATAATTTTTTTTTAAGTGTTTTTCAAATCTTTAAAATAACATAGAAGTTTAAAAGACGGAAAACTTATAACTCATTAAAATTTTGAGAGTTCCAAAAATAAAAGTTTAAAAGATAACATTTATTATCGCACGTGTTTTTTTATATTTTGAAATTAAAATCGATAATCAAACAGCAATTTCTCGATTTTAAATTTTTTTAAACCCACTTTAAAAAAATATTTTAATATATTTCAAAATGGGGCCAGATCGTTCAATTTGATTGGTTTTTTCAGTTTAATTGGTTTTATGCACAACCCTATAAATGATTAACCGTTGCATTACAATTCTTAGGGAACAATAAGTTACTATGTCATGTGCATCTCCGGAGTCCGATCAAATACTTTATAAATAATGTTGGTTGAAGTTTGTGTGGAAACAAAACACGCACTTTATGTTGAAAACCACACTCCGAAACCCTAAGATAATTCATGCTTAATCATTAAGAATCATAAACTGTTCTTCACGTAAGCGCACCTCAATCCATTGGAGATGAATAAACCTGAATCGAAATAGTGTTGGCCTTCCAAATTTCAACGATGTCCAGAGATGTCCAAAGAGAGTTCCTTAAATCTTCTCCGTTTCATTATGAGTTAATGGGTACTTTCTTGACGTAAATGAACAATTGTCGACTTCAGGAATCAAGACTTTTTATGATAGAGAAGTGACGCCTGTGGCGTTCTTCTCGATTACTATTTTATTTTGGTCCATTATAAAATAAATATGCCTCACACGTAGAGGAACACAATGCAACTTGGATACATAAAAGCCTTTAAAAAAAAATTTAACCTTTAGGCCATCACTGAATAAGGCTAAAATCATTCGGGGTTCACAATACGAATTGAACACATATGAGCCCACATTTTAGATTAATAATCCAACAGTCTCCCACTTGGGTTATATGTGCAATCTTATAATTATGTATTGTAAAAATAATCATATGAACTCAACTTAATTTTATTACCCAACACATGTATCCAAGAACCAATTCAGTCCATCAATTGTATCAACACAAAATCATAGTGACCTTTGTAACATTTGTCGTAACTCAACCTATCAATGATCACATGTATTGATATGATTGAATGACAAGGATCACAATGTGGATGTGTAGCATGGAAATTACATGTAATGTGATCAAAATATTTATAACTGAAATATCTGGAAATATATCTATAATACAAGCATCTCAAATACAAACTCCCACTAAAATTGAATATCCTCATACAATATGACACCCACTACTAGCAGTATGTTGATGACAAACCTTGGGTGACAATCCTTAAGTAAGAGAATCAACAATCATAGAGTTTGTCCCAATGTGCTCTATAGACAATTGACCTTTTTGAACTCTTTCTTTAACAATAAGAAACTTAATGTCAATGTGCTTTGACTTTGTAGAGCTTCTATTGTTGTTAGAATATAACTTTGCTGAGTTATTGTCATAGTATAACTTTAATAGTCTTTCAATTCCTTTTACCACAAGCAGCCTAGATTCCATGGTTGGATGCCTCATAGCAATTTATAAACTCTGCTACCATAGTTGAGGAAGCTATAAGTGTTTGTTTCACACTCCTCCAAGATATAACCTCCAGTAAAGATGGAAACACGTCCTCGATGTGGATCGTTTACTATCTCATAATCTAGCAAAATCGAAATCAGAATACCCAATGATCTCTAAACTGTTTAATCTCCGATACGTGAGCTTGAAATCTTTTGTTCTTTTTAAGTACCGCATAACCCGTTTGGCTGCTTTCCAATGGTCAACTCCAAGGTTACTCATATATTTGCCCAACATGCCAACTATGAACGCAATATCCAAATGCATACATACTTAAGCATACATAAAACTCCCCACAATTGATGCGTAAGGAATCTTTTGCATGTCCTTACTTTCAAGATTATTTTTAGGGCATTGAGTGAGACTAAACTTGTCTCCTTTAGCTACAGGTGTATCTCCCGATGAATAATCCTTCATGTCAATCTATTCGCACTTTTTGATATATTCTTGTGATAATCGAAGATTACCTTGAGAGTGATCTTGTAGTATTTGTATACCTAATACAAAACAGGCATTCCTCAGATATTTCATCTCAAAATTCCTTAAGAGAAGTTTCTTAGTTTCATGCAATAAGCCTACATCGCAACTATCAAGTAGAATATCATCAACATATAAAATCAGGAAGATAAATTAACTCACATTGAACTTATGATGTACACAATCCTCAACCAAATTTACTTCAAAATTGTTGGAGGTAATAACTTGATGAAACTTGTAAGACCATTCACGGGAAACCTGTTTGAGACCATAGATGAATTTCTTTAATTTACAAACCATTGACTTTGGATCCTCAGATACAAAGTCTTTTGGTTGTACCATATAAATATTCTCGTCAATGTTACCATTAAGAAACGATGTCTTACATCCATATGATGTAGCCTTCCAAATCAAAATGAGTACGCGCCATTATAGTCCTAAAAGAGTCTTTCGTAGAAACTAGAGAGAAAGTTTCCTTATAGTCTATGCCTTCCTTTTGAGTGAAGCCCTTGGGGACAAGGTGAGCTTTATATCTTTTAACATTACCATTTGAATCCCTCTTGGTTTTGAATACCCATTTACAACCAATGGGTTTCGATCCTTTAGGTAATTCAACAAGATCCTAAACCCCGTTGTCTTCCATGGATTTCATCTCATTTTTCGTGGAATCAATCCACTTGCGAGAATTAGAACTTTGTAAAGCTTGTTGAAGATTGATTGGATCATCTTCGCTAATTTTACATCAACCTCATGTTCTTGAAGAAATACGATATAATCATCTTTGAATCGCACTTCTCCTTTCTCTCAGGATCTCCTTAATGGCAATTTTGAGGTTGTTGAAGTTTGTACTATAGGTTCTCGAGGAAGAACTCATTATCGCCTCAGGCGTAAGCATCGCCTTGAACAATATCGGTAAAATAACTTTATCGTCGTTGTTCAGTGTTTAAAGAACTTCATCGTTGTTCAGACCATAATAGAATCTTGAACAATGTTAGGTAAATTAGCTTGAGCATTGTCGAGAGCAATATTAGGACAAAAACAACACTCTTTATGTTATCTTCCCCTCCACACTCAACATCCTCAAAGAATCTTGCATTTCCCGTCTCAAAAAATGATCTAATAGTGGGATTATAAAACTTAAAGCCCCGAGAACATTCAACATAACCAACAAAGTAGCAATTAACTGTTATTTCGTCTAATTTCTTTTCATTTGACCTATAAGGCCATGCTTGAGCTAGATAACCCTAAACTTTTAAGTGCCTAATACTGGGCTTCTTTCTAGTTCACAACTCATAAGGGGTTTTAGCTACTGCTTTACTTAGTACCTTGTTAAGAATGTACACTCTAGTCTTAAGTGCTTCCCCCCAAAGCGATTTAGGTAAACAAGAATGACTAATCATACTTCTTACATATCCTGAAGTGTTTGGTTTCGCCTCTCTACAACACCATTCATGTTAGGCTTACATGACATTGTGTATTACAGGACGATCCCACATTCCTTTAGGAATATAGCAAAAGTTCTTGGACATTGTTCTCCGAGCCATCATATTTTCCATAGTATTCACCGCCACGATAAGTTTTGACAACTTTAATCTTCTTGCCAAGTTGGAGTTCAACTTCGGCTTTTAAAGACTTGAACACGTCCAAAGCTTGAGACTTATCATGAATCAAATATAAGTACCCATACCTTGAAAAAGTCAGTTTCATGAATCACAGACATCACACTCATTCCAAGAAGCTATAGGAATGGTCCACAACATTCCGTGATGGATTAATAAGACATTTGTACATCTATTGGCACCTAATTTCCTTTATTTGTTTCTCTTTAATGCACTCAATGCAGACTTGAATATCTATCATATCGAGGGAATCAAGAAATTCAACTGACACAAGCCTTTGAATTCTCTATTTAGGGATGTGGCCTAATTGCTTGTGGCATAACATTACAAAATCATTATCAGTGAATTTACGTTTTGAACCTTGTGTATTTGTATACAATGTTTCATTAAATGAGGCAACAATATCAAACAAATAAGGTTATTATGCATAGATAAAGAACCGGTACCAATAGCATTTGAATTTAAAGAAAGACTAAATTTCGAATTTCCAAATGAACAATAATATCCAGATTTGTCCAATACATTAATTGAAATCAAATTCCGTCTAAAGGATGGTACAACATAAGTTTCCTTTAAATCCAAATAAACACCAGTTTTTTATAACAACCTAAATGTCCCTATTGACTCTACTTTCATTGTTTTGTCATCGCCCACATAGATGAATCTTTCAGGCGATTAGCTCCAAAGACAACCTTGTAGGGATTTAAGTGGGTAGTTGCACCAGAATCTAGCCACCAAGTATGAATAGGTAAAGAAGTTAAATTAACTCAAGGTCACTAGAGTGAAGAGTACCTTCTTATTACGCCAAGTTAAACAAATTTAGGACACTTTTCTTGAAGTGTCCTACTTGGCGTAAATAGCAAGCGAATTCCTTATCTCAAGGCCTTTCCCTTATTCTCGTTTGGATATTCCTTAGTTAGGTCTTTGTTAGAGTCTTTAGCTCTCTTCATTTTCTTCTTTTGAGAAGTCACTGCTAAAATGAGTACTTTCTTGTGTCTTATCTTTCTTTATCCTTTATCTTCTTGCACCTGTGAAATTGGCTTATTCAAAGTCCATTTACCATCATAAAATTATTATAACTCACAATGAATGACTAAATTGTGTAGAAAATATACAGAGCCAAATGCAGCTCAAATCATCAAATAATTGTAACAGGACACCAGTTTTTGACAATGTTAGAAATTTCCATGATGTAATCCATATGTTCTCCTTGTTTATTGTATTTCATGCCAACCTTTTCTCAAAAGAGTGTTTGTTTTAGCCTTTTCATTTTAGCAGACTTGCATCTATCTCAAGATGAAATTTTTAACTTTGACTCTTAGTGATGAGGCCCGAAACACTTCGAATGGAGCGTTTCATAAGTGATAGACTAAAGCGATTGGATCGTTCCTACTTTTCCAGTATTAGCCTCATAGAGTTTTAGGGGAAGTAAAGAAGGAAGTTCATGTCTGTAATCTTTGAGTGAATTCCCGCCTGGCAGAGAGATTTCTCGTTCTCTTTTCAAATCTTAAATTGCTCTCATTGAGCAAGATTCATTAACTAGAAGAGAAAAGGTTGGCGTTATGATGCGAGCTAAGCGGGAAATAAGAAACAAATGACATAGTCACTAAGTTCAAACCAAATAATGTAATAAAAGAAAAAATGATTGAACCAAGGTTGTAAAGTTTCTCTTTTCGTGTGAAAAGTTCAGTTGTTATTAATTCAGAGTTCAAAAAGCACAGTAATTAGTGCCCTTAGTGCAATGATAAAATTTTCAAATTATGTGAGCACCAAATGCCATCTCAGTATATGGTTAGATTTTAGACTTCAGAGATCTTTCCATAGAAGTCCAAACCGGCATAAAGCGGGACTTGGTTGAGGAAGTTATGGTGTGCGAGTTGCTGTGAGCTCATTCCTGGGCGAGATGAAATCTTTGCAGCTCATGCGAGAAAGAGCTCATGCGGCTCGGGGAAAGGGCTCATGCGGCTCGTGCGGAAGAGCTCATGCAGCTCATACGGAAGGCTCATCACGGAAAACTGTGCGCTCATGTGGAAGAGCTCATGCGGAAGAGCTCATGTGTCATGGAAGAATGTCCAGCTCGTCTTGGAAAGGCTCATGGCTCATCTGGAAAACCATCTTGACTCGGCCTGTGAGAGTGGGTTCCGGCTGGATGCAGGCTCGTCCTGACTCATCCTCTTAGACCCTTCAGAGTAAAAAGGCCATAACTTGAGCTGTAGAGGTCCGATTTAGGTGATTCAGCCTACATCAAACACTGATAGGGTTACAATTTCTGTATCAAGGATGCTGAGTCTAAATTCTCCACTTTTCCTTGGCAGAGTTAATTGTTAGACTAGACGTCTCATAGGCTGGCGGGCCTTCTCCGTGACTCATCATGGTGAACGGCCCACACCTGGCTCATCTAAGTGACTTGGCGCGCGAGATCAAATATCAGGGCCTCAGCCGGGAAAGTGACGTCTGAAGGCTCAAATGCATTTGTTCTCAGGTTGAACTCGGGCCACCACGGCTCGCCCTCTCGGACCCTTCGATGCAAAAATGTCATAACTTGGGTTGTAAAAGGTCCAATTTGGGTGATTCAAAAGAAAATGTGCTCATGACGAGCTCGATACCTGAGAGGGTCACAGGGCCCAAATTCCTTTGCTGCTAGCAAGAAAAACAATCTTAAAGTCATTGAAGTAGCAGTAAGAAAATGCTGCAAATTGTATTAAACATATGAGCGAGTTTAATTACAATTTATCTCACAATATATCTAAAAACTAGATAACGGTCAATACACTTAAAAGTGGGTTTTCTGCCCAGACTTTTACAAAACACATAACAAGCCATGTAGTATGCTAAACTAAAGCCTCGTGAAGTGCCTTCTCTTGGTGCACCTCTAGTGCTGAGAAATGTTTTCCACCTGTGAAGGTGAGCTATGCAGTAGAGAAAAAGTCTCTCTGAGGTACTCCACCTAAGTGCACATGAAATGACATAATCCACAAAATCATTCCTGCATTCCTTATAAAATGTATATCTCTATATGAATGCATAAATAATAATCAGTTTCAGAATCCTCAAGACTCCCTCACACCGCCATTTTCATGTATGAGAATGTTTTTGAAAACAAAAACTTTGTTTTAATCCTTTGGTTTTTCCGGTATCAAGCCATTAGGACCATCTCAGGAGCTCTTTTATTGGACAACCCTCTAGATGAGTTCATTAGACCAAACCTCAGATAAAATTTATTAGACTGACCCTCGATATAATTTATTGGAATGAACCATAAATCTGAATTTATTGGACAACCCTCAGAGTATAATTTGTTGGACAACCTTAGATATAATTTATTGGACAGCCTCAAGTACCTATTTTATTATGCACTCCACACCGATTTACGCAATGTACCCGTGTCATGGTAATAATGTCTTTAAATCTCATGTTACATGCATACTGAAAACTACATGCAACAGTTATATTCATGCTTCATTTCAAGCATCATGTTAATATATCAAGCAGGAGTATATCAAAATCAATATTCACACAATCTGCAGGTTACTCAAACAAACAGTACTTGCCCAACAAGATCGTCAATATCAGATTCCACGTATCGGCAACAAAATCGGTTCAATTGTAGTGCGGAAACTACCTACGGACCCAGGCTTAGGTCCCACAATGGGTTTCTATCAGTGTTCTTTGAACTCAGCCCATCACTAGGGCTACACCTCATAGTCATAGTGGCAAAATCTGAAATGAAGATTAGCAGTAGGAGAGGAACCCTACCTCAGTGCGAATCCCTTCACTTCTTGCAACTCTCTTAGTTTGTTAAATCATAAAGACTCTTAGTTCTCTTTTCCCTTTTTCCTTTATTCTCTTCCCATTTCCACCCACCGATTTATCTTAGGTGGAGAAGACTTATCTCGTGTAGAACCTCTTCTCTCTCTCCATGGCAGCAACATCCCACATGTCATTCATGCCCACTTTTGTTTCCACTAAATTCCTCGAAGCAAAGCTATCCAGACACCTAGCATCCACTTAACATTTATCCTCATTTCAAGACCACCTTTCTTTCATGCATGGTTACTAAACTGACACTTAGCACTTGGCCTCCACTATTGCCAAGTGTCACCTAAGTGCCACAGCGTACAACCCCTCATGCCACGTGTCACTTTCTGGTTAATCATTTACATAAATCTGTGAAATTCCCAAGCGTCTCGAATTTAAGCAATTTCATTATGTATAGATTTCGAGGCGGGCTGTGTATATGCGTGCGTCATCAAGATCTAGAAAAATTCCGGTTACGATCGAAATTACTATTTACCCTTTTTCATAAATTTGAATCGGCGTCAGGGCTTCCATTGTTTGCCTGTTTATTGTGAGATATCTGAGGAATGAAAATGTAGGTTTGAATCAATCGATCCCCTCCCATTGTCTCTTTGTCTTGCATGTGAATAAGTAAATAAATGATATTTTTTCTGGCTTACCATTTTGACATAATTGAGTCTCAATACAATCCCTCGAATTACTCTCATGATCTTCTATATTAGGCATAACAACATGTTGTCAGAAAGCCATTATCAACGTTTCTCTCGACCCTTATCCTCTGGTTGGTTGACTCGATGGTTGTGGATGTGGCAGTCTTTGCACAATACCCTCCTTCAAAATGTGTCGAGGCTAGAGGCATAGTTTGCTATGGAAATGATGTAGAGTGGTCTTACATAATGGCTTTCTAAAATGTCACAATTTATGGAAGAGATTTAGGAGACATGAGAGTAATAAGGGGCCCCATTGAGCTCTTTCATGAGACAAAATATTAATCTAATTCAACGTGTTTGCTACAAGCATTAAAGGCGGGATTAATGTGGTCATGTGTAATGCACTAAAGTTATCACAAGAGTATCGATTGGATGGGATTGAGGAACCCGAATATCGCGTAAAAATATAGGCCATATTATTTTTTCTGTATTGTGAATTCAGCACATTCGGCTTCAGAAAAAGACATGTGGGTTGTTCTTAACAAGAGATAATACTTCACCTTAAAAATATGAGCTTTATTTGTTGAATGGCTTTGTAAAAATGTCCATGATTGAAGGGTAGAAGAGACGCCTTGACAAGTGATACGAGGCCCGTTGAAACTCTTTGAAACAAAATGTAATCTAATTCAATACTTTCGACTGAAAGGCGAGTTAACCAGGTTATGTCTGCGATTATAAATTATCACAAAAGAGTATGGGTTGATTAGGATTGGGATTAGATAGTGTAAAGAAATGTGAGCCATGTTAATTCCACTATTGTATAGGTCATATACGATATTCAACTTCAGTTGTGGCATACCTGATTCGGGGTTTTGTTGACAGCTTGTCTCGACCAGCGGAATATTAGGTGGATGTAAGATGGCAGACCTTTACTCCTGAAAATCGGGCAGAGTCTCCTTTGTAAGGGGAGCTCTACCAAAATACAACCTGTCCCAATCACATGGCAACTTGTCCCAATATTTTACAAAGACCACACCGGGTCCATATACAATTAAAATGAGTAAAAATGGCCCATTAGATTTAGCGCCACTCACTAAAAATATCGACCAACTATATTACATGGTTGAGAGTTAATAAATCACTCTTACTTCAAACATATATTAAAATTTTGATTCTAATACATATTATACAAATAAAAATGCCAAAGCCATGTCGGCTTTCTTCTAAAAGCAACGGCCTCTAGTGGCGTCGTCCTCACAGCCACTCCACCTTGCACGAAATAGTGATCCCTCGGCCGGAGTGAGCAATGCCCAGTAGTGATAATCTCCTACATGGGTTACTCCCAACCTAAGTGCACATGTCATGGCAACCAATCACACTCAAGTAAATGCGAATCTCCGCCGGTGTCTACGCTTTAATCGTGTCTCGAGTCCTCAGAGCTCCGCACATGCCTAAGCCAAATGAGTAAAATTACAGTTTTCGAAGCAAAAGCTTTTTGTTTGGCCTTCAGTTCGGTAGAAATTTATTGGACAACCCTTCGAGGCGAATCTGTTGGATAACCCTCCGAAACAATTCATGGGCCCCTCCGACGTGAATTGTTGGACAATCTCCCAACAGAATTCTCCGAAAAATCTTCAGTCGAAATTCCTTTCACAATAGTTTCCTTTTATTTCTTTCATATGCGCACTCGCTCCCCCAATATTTTAGGGTGCCCGATTTGCATATGGAATGCAATCCCAATACCTTATGCTAATATATAAAACATGTATGTATTAACATAATTCTTCACACAATTATGTTATTAGAATTCACATAATAACACAAAAATTAGCTCATGACAATTAGCAAATACAAACAGTCAATTTGAATCACTCGGCAACAAAAATCACACCAAAAATCACGTGAACAGTGAAACCCTCGGGTTGGCATTGTTCCGGCCACCTGATAGGGATTTCTTATTGGTTCAAAAAGCTTTGGGGCCCAGATAACACGGCCTTCTAGGCCTCGACAAATCCTCATCAAAAATGGCCGCCATGAAAGAATGGCAAGTGGAAAAGATCCTACCTCTTGGGTTGTGTAACTCCACCAAGTAATTGTCCACGCGTAGCCTTCGCCACGTAGAACAGCTTTACCTTCATGGCGAAACGAGCCAGACAGTCAAGGCAGTGAAATCTAGAGAGTCTTTCCTTCTCTCTCTGGAAATCTGAACCACGGCACCCTCTTTGCCCGTTTTGTGTCTTTTTGGAGAAGAAAACTATTTCTTCTTTGTCTTATTCTCATTCAACTTCTCATTAATTCCATCCATGTCCCTTTAAGTCTTGGATTTTGACACTTGGCATAATCTAAGCCATTCATTTCCATCATCTCTCTAATCATACATGCCATGTGCATGAATACATGGTGACCTGCACATCACATCATGTCTTCCTGGCCGTTTCTGACACGACCCTGATGCTCAAAACTTGAAATTTAAATGTGTCTGAATTTGCGAAATTCGTGATAGCTAGATTTTGCGAGATGATTCCCACGGTGAAGTCTGTTTCATCATCTGTGATCTAAAAAAATTTTAGATTTTTACCGAAATGACCATTTTACCCTTTTTTAGAAAATTTAAATTTTCCCGGGTTTTACATTCTCCCCTCCTTAAAAGGAATTTCGTCCCGAAATTTTGTACAATCACAACAACTCACATGCATACGCAACGTGCACTATACCATGCATGTAAACTAGTCATTTAAGTATTAAACGATTAAACCACGTACCTTGTCTCATGAAGGGATGTTGGCCAGCATCATGTATATAATTAACTCCCACGTTGACTCCTCTACTCCACCCAGTCTTTGTCATAGCATGACAAGACCCTTCGGATAACATCGGCTCTTATCACGGAGGGATCACGCGGGCACTTCAGCAGTTTTTCGAAACCATTTCGTCGGATGAGAGAAATCAGTGAACCCTAAAAAGCACCTATATGGGTTTGCATTTAAACTCAAATTAAAATTTTCTTTTAATTGGTTAGGAGTGATAAAATTTTGCAACTTTTGTTTCAAATGCTTTTATAAAATTTTCGGCGACATAGCGTGCATTTTGATAAACCAAAATTTTGTGAAATTGACATACTAAAACCTCAATTTCTCCCCTTCTTTATTCCCAGACTTGCAATAAAGATTATCATATTTCCACCAACGCATCTTTATCAATTCTAATTTATAAATGCGACTTTACAAGTTTAGTAAGAATGCATATGATCATCATATATACTATAAATGCATGAATATTTACAAATATACAAATTTCAAAATCTAAACATGTATTGTTCAATTACATATCCATCTCATACTAAGTTTTACGTCATGATTATAAAATTCGCCCACCTATATAAACTAACAACAAAATGATGGCGTCAATTAGATCACCGATGCTTACACAATGAGATATAATTAGCTACAAATGACAAAAACAAGTTAGTGCAGCGAAAATATATATCATACGCTAACGCCCGACAATTTATCATTAGTTTTTATGATTTCATAAAAAACCCCTGTATATCCCTTAATTATTAACCATCACGAATGATTTAAAACTAATGTAGCGTGGAAACATAAAATCATCTCAACCACTAGTTACGAATTTCTTGCATCGTCATTAGTGGCTAAAAGAGTTATCAACTGAGCAACTACAATGGAATTTCTTGCATGTGGTGTAGTGCTAAAACTCACAGGCAACTCGAGGCGGAATTTCGCATCGCCACGTGGTGCCAAACTATCACAATTAGCCGCTCGTGCGGAATTGTCGCATCGTAGCGTAGCGCTGCTTTCTATGAGCGAAGGCAACTCGTGCGAATTTTCTGCATCGTCACATGGTGCTAACTTTCTCTATTGGCATTCACGGACGGAATTTATCTGCATCGTCACATAACGCTAAATCTCATTATATCTTAAGGAAGCCACATGGGTTTAAACTACATTTACTTAGTGTCAAAATCAATCCTTTCATTTTGACCTAAAACTATCTTTTCAAATATTGTCTTTTAGATTACTTAACTGTGTTCATTACCAACATCAGCCAATTACATGAAGTGGAAAGGATTAAATGGCGAACCACTTACCTTGGCTTACGTCACTCCCCGTCAAGCTTCTCTACGAGGCTCGTGGAGCGTCAACTCCCATCACCACACACAATGTTCCTCTCATCATTACTAGTGAAAAAATTTAAATTCTCAAATTTGCAGAACAGAATCTACTTTATAGCTCTACTTGGAAATAATTCTGGGCACTCTGAGGTTAAAATTTGCTTGCACTTCCTTCATATAACTTATTCCCTAGAAGAAGTCTATTTTTACTCAAATTTTGAATCACTCAATTTGGATGAGTGAAACTCCATATGACCAAAAACACTACAACCCTTTTAGAACAGGCAAAATCAGTGAGCTACACGAGTTCACCTTTCAGTCCATATTTGGGAGCCTTAGAGCTACAATTTGCTCTTGGTTCCTTCTATACATTTGTAGCCCTATCTCTTATGGTTCTTTTAATTGGAATCATTATTTGGATGATTCCTAACTTTAATTTATAGCAAAAAAACAAAAAAGGGGTTTCTGAAAATTTTGACAGCAATTCCTTCAAAAACCCAACATTCTCCTTTGTTTTTTTTTCGTACTCAAACTTGGTTTCAAAACCTCTAAATTCCAAGAGCTTATTTACTGTCTAATATGGTCATAACACACATAAACATTGTTCATTGAGACACTAACAATTCACTCCAAAACTTTCATCAACTAGGACAATGTGTGAAAAATTTTCGTTCAATGATTCGAAGCCTATAACAGCCATAATCAAACCTAATACCATTACACCCCTGACATATAGGTTATGAAGCAAATACTTAGGTTTTGACATATTACATTTCTAATTGCAAAACCCCCAACAACATACAACAAAATTCTGAAACAGTTTAAGCAATACTAACGAGATTAATAAAAGAAAAGAATAGGCAATTCTTGTGGTTCTTGACTTAGAAGTTGAGAGGACTTGGGAGGAGTTCAAGAGAGATTTGGGAGGCTTGGATGGGGCTGGAAAGGGAGGCTGTCTTCATCTTCTTCTTCCTCCTCTTCCTCTTCCTTCCTCTATTCTCCTCCGCCTACGATTTTGCCCTAACGATAGGACCAAAATCTGATTTTGGTTTTGTCTCATGGCTATTTATAGCCTCAAAATTTTCCAATTTTCAAGTTGGCCCATAATTTTTATATTGAAATTGTAACTTGTTTTATTTCTATTATGGCCATCTCTACTTGTTTCCTCAACACATGTCCTTTATGGTCTATTAAGATAGTATACATACTAGCACCAAAATTCGGATTAAGTAATTTATCATTTCTAATTTCATCTCAAAAATATTACATTGGGACACTTAGTGCTCTTATACGCCCCTACAGCATCATGTACTGTATACTCTCTCGAAACGGCAGGCGTTATTTACTAATCGTCAACCTTAAATATATCAATTCTCAGTGCGCAGTTGATTAATCTAATGTAGAGATTTATTTTACCTTTCTAATCCATCTTTTAACCTTTAGGAGATTATAGATAGAAACTAGGGGTTTACAATTTCTTCCCCCTTTAAAAATTTAGGTCCTCGAGAATTTAAATTCTTGTCTGTATTCAAACAGCGGGGGTATTGGGCACGCATCTTTGTGGGCTCCCATGTAGCCTCTTACGCGTGATTTCGCTGCAGCACCTTCCGCCCCAGCGGAATCACTTTATTATGCAACACTTGATCTCTACGATCTAGGATTTCTACTGGATGCTCCTCGTAGGTCAAGTTTTCCTTCAACTGAATAGGTTGCTCCTTAAGAATTTATGAAGGGTCAACTATATACTTACGTAGCATGGAGACGTGGAACCGTCGTGGATGTTAACTCTTCGACGGTAGCCTCGATCGATCTTCCGCCGCCCCACCTTGTCTCTACCTCTCACTTAGGGGCCTATATACGTGGACTCAACTTTCCCGCTTCCAGATCAAAATACCTTCCATGGCGAGACTCGTACGGAATACTTGATCACCCATTTCAAACTTGGTCCGTCTTGATTGTCACGCATAAGCTTTTACGCACGTAGTTTGCTATCTTGGCCAGCTCGTATCGCATATTTACTTTCGGTTGTATCTTGGACAATCTCTAGGCCAATTAATCTTCTCTCCGCCGTCGGCGGTTGGGTTCTACACTTTCACATATACACAATGCCTCATAGGGTTGCCATGATACCCAGGCGATAACTGTGACGCGTGAGCTATCGGTATGGATGATGTCGACTATGAGCTCATCGCGCGTTTCTGACATATCTGAGAGATGGATGGATCTGGATAACATCCATGGGATGGGAAGTGATGGGGCAGCTCCTGGAGTGCGTATCTTGTAACCAGCAGACCAGAGAATGAAGCGGGGATAATATTATTACGATTCTTGATGCGCCATGTAGCCTCACGATCTCATCTACACATACATTTGCGCATCTTTCCTGGGGGTACAAGTATTATTAGTAGCAATGAAGTGGGCCGGCCGTGACTATCCTGAAATAGCCCGAATAGCATCATGTCAGAGCATGTCTAGGAATCACATCCACGAAATCCATCGTGATCCTTTCAATTTCCGCTCAGGAATGGATAAGGAGTATCAGTAAACCTGCCAGTTCACAGTGTTTAATCTTGATTTATTATTTGACAAGTTAGGCGCTTAGATACGAACTTCTGCTATCTCTCTACCATACTTTCACCCCGATGTAGTGGTCTCTTAGAGTCAGATACATCTTAGTACTCCACTGGATGCATCGCGTATCTTTGATAGGTGTGCCTCTTCCATGATTTCTTTCTTCAACTCATATGGGACACATAATCTACGGCCCAACACTAGTGTCCATCACCTCGTAGGTGAAGTTATACTGCATTGTCCGACCTACATCTTGCTTCTCAGTTTCATGTGAATCACGGTTGAGCTTGTAGTCTCTAGCCTGTCCTGCTGCGGCCGAACATGAAGAGTGCTCTTGCAGGAGTGCGACTCTGTGTCTCTAAGCCCCGGCCCCATAGATCTCGGTTCTACTAGCATTAGCGGTATCACACCTTTAGGTGAGCTGAGACTGAGGGCTTCACCTTGGCGCATCTGCCTCTACATTTGCCTTACGGGTGGTATTCAATGGTGCGGAGTCATAGTCTTTGATGAGTTCTAACATCACCTCATATTATGTGTTCAAATCTTTGTATGAGAATAGATATTGTAGGCTTTTGTGATCTGTAAAGATCCTGCAAGGTACTCCATAGAGGTAGTGTAAGCCATATTCTCGGCGCGACACTACATTGCTTCTTTCATCGTGCGTTGGATAGTTTACTTCATGCTTAACAATTGCCTTGAAGCGTAAGCTATCACTATCCGCGTAACACTGGCTAAACCTTGCAGGCATCACAATAAGCCTTAAATCCCTGCTTCACGGGGGTGTAATCTTGATGCGTAGTCGGTCTTTTATTTAACTCCTTCGAAGCTGTTACGACGGGCTTACGACGGATGAACTTCTCTTCTTTTTCTTGTTAACTTGAGTCGGTGGAGTAGCTACTTTGAGAACCCTTCTACGAACTTTCTATAGTAGCAGCTAAAGCTGAAACCCGAGCTTGATTCGTTCGTGGGTGGTTTCCCGATCTCGTGGCCTCTATTTTCTGAGGTCTTGAAATACCCTCGGCCCGGATACCACATGTCCCCGAGAATGCTACTCGTCCCAGCAAAATTGTAGCGCCAGTGAACTTTGCATAATTTGATGCTCTCGAGTTTGTAATACTATCCTCAGATGCTCTGCATGCTCCTCTTTACTACTTGAATATACCAGGATATCGCCGATGAAGACTATGACGAACTTGTCTAAATAAGGTCGAACCACGATTCATCAAATCCGCAAAATTTCTTGGGCGTTGGTTAGGCGAATGGCATCACCAAAAATTCATAATGCCCATATCTAGTTCGAAAATTTGTCTTTGGGAATAACCCTCATACCTTCGTGATGATGCCACGATCGTAGATCTATCTTGAAGACCTTAGCCGCGCGTGTCGAATAGATCATGATTCTTGGCGATGAATGCGGTCGGGATGGTTACTTTGTTCATTTGTCTATAATCGATGCATAAGCGAAGGCTCCCCATCTTTCTTGCTTAACAAACACGGAGCTCCCCACGGTGATGTACTCGTCTTAACGAAGCCTTTTCAATTCTTCCATTTTGCACCTTGATTCTTTTAGCTCGGCTGGTGCCATCCGTCTGTATAGAGATATGGGCTGTGCGGTATTAGCTCGATCGAATTCGATCTCTGTCCGTGGTAGCCTGGTAGATCCTCGGGAAATACATGAAGAACTTCGTTCACCCACGAGACTTACATATTTTTATCAACTGTTTTGATTCTGGTACATACGGATACCCTGGCGACGTAGCTCGGAATCTTGTTTGTTTGTATTCGCTAATTGACTTGCCTTAGAAAGTATCTTCCTCGCCACAAAGATCTTCTACGGTTCCTAAGTACGGTGGACCTCTTTCTGTGTGATCGACCCGGTGCGCGATATTTGTAACCAATCCATGCCCCGGAATGATCTTGAAGTCATGAATATCGAGCACTAGATCGATATAGACTCTGACTTGCTATAGTCACTAATTCCCTTGTAGGCTCTATTATGATAAAGCGAATCACGAGTGGGAAGTGACACTATTATACTACACTCAGTCGGTCTCATCTCTATCCAGGCTCTCTACATGAACTCAGAAATAAAAGAGCCGTTGGCTCCTGAGTCCTGATACATGACATCGGTATCAAATAAAGTAATTTACCTGTGACATCTTGGGAGTAGCATCGGCGCCTCTTGGATCATAGTATATACTCATGGCCTTGACTTGATTTCTACTGCGGTGCTCTGGATGCTCTACTAGAACATCCTCTAGGGGTATGCCTCTACCTTTCGCCGCAGGGTGCGCCATGCACTAGTAGCTCCTCCAGTCGAGGGCCTCCTATCGGGTCCTGACTCCCAGTGCCTTTTGGTTGTAGATATGGCCTCACAGCCGGACTCAGCGCCCGCTACATGGGCAGTCCCTCATGAAATGGCCCTCTTGGTCGCATCTAAAACACCAGTCTACCACAGAGGCCTCCAAGATGTGATCGGCCACATCCTGCACGCATTGGTCGGCTCCTCAGCTCTGGCGGCTCCTGGAACGCCTGTTGGCCGACAGAACTCCCCCGGCCTTTTGGGGTCTCGACTCTCTTCTTGGGCTACGAGCCAATCTTTAGTAGCGACCACTCCAGGCATCTTCTTGGCCTCTCCCACCCGATGGCCTCTGGGTCCGGCTCCTCTTCGGCGGAATTGTGACTTTGACTTGGGCGGGCCCATGCACTCTGCTCTCTACTCTGGTGTTTGCCTCCACCAATTGCCCATATCGAGTATGTGATGAGATGTCGCATGGTCCTAAGCTGCGAAGTTGGGCTGCCATAAATCTATTGATCTTCTCTTGTTCATTCTGCGAAGAAGGAACTAGGCGAATCAACTCACGAAAACTTCTTTTCGTACTCACAGGGTGAGGTTCTACATCCCAATCTATAAAACTCTTCAACTTTGGCATCTTTATAGCCTTGGAAAAAATCTCTCTTTTAAATTCTCTCTTGAACTCTTAAGCCCGTATATGACACCCTGCGGGTGTGTGCTCTACGTCGGCCACCCAGTCCTTGGCGCGATCCTTTAGAAATGAGAGCGAATAAGGCCCTCTGCTCCTCTGCCTGCAAATCATCACGAAAAATCTCTTGGTTGCCTCTATCCGAGATAACGCTCTCTCACGGGTCTCATTGCCATCCTTTGACTTTGCCCTGAATTACAGGCGCTTCGATGATATCGGACTCGCGGCTCTTGGTAGCGCTAGCATCTGTGCCATACATTCCCATCATCTGGAATAGGTCACGGGGTGACTCGATCGTCTGGCTGTGATGACGTGGGTGTGCGAACTCAGCGCATTAGTGACTGATCCAACCTGCTCTCTATGCGATGTGGGTGCCTCGGCTTTCACTGTTGCGTCCTCGGACTGACCTGGCCGCATAGCTAAATGTGTACTAGTATACTATAAACAACAAAACAAAATTGTGACCACTAACTCAATATAATCGGCATGATAATTCCATGATATTCGCTCGCAATTTGATGCATATTCATAATATGTTGAATTCAAGTACTATAACTCATGCTTTAGCTTATGCAATCACTGAAAACATAATTTTTGAAATCTGAAGAATGATGTGTACACAGAATAACTTCATGTCTTAAGCATAACTAGTACACAATTTGTGCGAAATAGTTTAAACTTTTCTCTTAAAACTTTCTTTCAAGCGGGCTGGGAACGCATACGATACCAACTTGACAAGACCCTTCCCAGACCTTATCTAAGCTGCGTACGGGGATCCTGCCTGGGCACTTCTTCGCTTTCGAAACCCGGCTTCGTCGGATCGAAGAAATGAAGTGAACCCTACGCTTCTATATTAGGTTTACTCTGTTTTAAACTGAAGTGGGAATTTTCTTGTTAGTTAGGAATTGATAAAAAATTTTACGCAACTTTTGATTTAAATAACTTTTATAAAATTTTAGACGCGCCGCGGCTGCATTTTGATGGCCAAATTTTGTCAGAAATTGGGCATACACTAAAACCTCGATTTCTCGAAACTTCTTTATTCCCCGAACTACTTGATAAGATTATCATATATTTCCACCCGATATGCCACATCAACACTCAGTTCTGATTTATAATGAAACTTCGATTATTAGAATATATCTGGTGCATCATATATATGATATGAATATTTACAAATCTACAAATTCAGAATCTAAACATGTATTGTTCGATTACATATCCATCACAAAAGTTTTACATCCATAGGTCATAAGTCGCCCACCTATATAAGCAACAAAATGTTGGCGTCCGACCGTCCTCGATATACAATGGAATACAAAGTGCTTCACAAAATGAACAAACAGTTGATTACTTGAAAATATATATCATACCTTCGACAATTTATAATTAGTTTATGATTTCTTTCAAAAACCACATGTATATCCGCCATTATTTTAGCATCGGCGTTTAAACAATGTGACACCTGATCATCTCGTACCATTGCGGAATTCTGCCAGTGCATGGGCCTTCAGGATTATCGCGACAACTACAATGCGAATTTCTTTGCGCCGCAATTGTAGTGCTAAAACTGAAGCGACTCTGGCCGGAATTCTTGCCTTCTTGCGTAGTACCAAAACGCCACAATTAGCCAACTACGTGCGGAATTATACGCGCCATCTTGTGGCGACATCACTTCTCTGGCCAGAGCAACTCGTGCGGAATTTTACGCATCGTCACATAGTGCTAACTTCTCTTCTTGGCGACTACGGATGAGATTTCGCATGATCACACCGCGCTCAAATCATTATATCTTGAAGAAGGAAAAATACATGGGTTTAAAATTACATTGCCAGTGTCAAATGCCGTCAACTCATTTTGAAACTTCACAAACTATCTTTTCAAATATTGTCTTTTGGTCTTGCTTCACCATATTATTACCAACATCAGCCAATTACTGAAGTGGAAGGTGCTAGTGGCGAACCACTTGCACGAAGCCGCGTCCTCCCCGTCAAGCTTCTCTCACGAGGCTCGTGGACGATAAGCTCCCTGCCCATCACCTACACAATGTTCCATAATGTATTTACTAGTGAAAAAATTTAAATTCTCTCAAATTTGCAGAGGCAAGAATCACACACAGCTCTCTTGGAAATAATTCTGGGCACTCTGAGGTTCATTTGCTTTTCTTCTCTTATTCCCCTAGAAGTCTATTTGCCTCAAATTTTAGATATAAATTTGGATGGAGCTGAAACTCCTGTAATGAGTATACAGCCTTACTGAGACAGAGCAAAATCAGTGAATACACAGGTTCACCTTTCAGTCCATATTTAGGAGTATGAGGCTACAATTTGCTCTTGGTTCCTTCTATACATTTAGCCCTATCTCTTATTGTTCTTTACCAATTGGAATCAATTCATTTGGATGATTCTAACTTAATTTATACTTAAAAACAAAAAAAAGGGTTTTACAAAATTTTGACAGCAATTCCTTCAAAATTGACATTCTCAACAATTTTTTTTTTTTTCATACTCAAACTTGGTTTCAAAACCTCTAGAATTCCAGAGCTTATTTTACTGTCTAATATGGTCATAACACACATAGCATTCTTGTTCATTTGAACACTAACAAAATTCCTCAAAACTTTCATCAAGCTAGGTTGTGTGTGTGAAAAACAAATTTTCGTTTCAATGATTCTGAGCTGTAACAAGCCATAAGTGAGCTAATCTACCATTTACACCACAAACATCCTCTAAGGTTATATAGTAATCCCACTTAGGTTTGACACCATTCCGTGCAAGCTGTAACAACTATACAACAAAATTTACAAATAGTTTCAACAATACTCTTTGGAAATTCCAACAAAGAAAAGGGAGAATGAGCCAATTTCTTGTAGTTCTTGACTTAGAGTTGGACTTGGGAGAGGGTTCAAGAAGATTTGAGAGCCTGGTGGGGCTGGAAAGACTGTCTTCATCTTCTTCTTCCTCCTCTTCCTCTTGCTTGCTCTTAACCATATTCTCCTCCCTCTACGATTTTGCTAACCAAATGGACCAAAATCTGATTTTTAGGTTTAAACCCTATAGTGGCTGTTGTAGCCTCAAAATTTTCAGGCACTCAAGTTGGCTGTTTTCCTGTTAGAAATTAACTTGTTTTATTTCTATTATGGCCCATCTCTCTTGTTTTATAACTTACATGTCCTTTATGGTCTATTACAATGGTACCCTTATTACTTCCAAATTAGATTAATAATTTATCTTCTAATTCATCGAAATATTACACATTGGACATGGTGCTCTTATACGCCCCTCTGACATTATGTAATGTCTTAATATCTCTCTCGGAGCGAGTTATTACTAATCGTCAACTTAAATATAATTCTCTAATGCCATAGAGTTTAATTAATCTAATGTAGAGATTTATTTTACCTTTCTAATCCATCTTTTAACACTAGGAGATTATAGATAGAAACTAGGGGTTTACATAGCACCCTCACTAGCCTCACGGTCTTGTGTGAGGCTGATCAGGCTATCCATAATGCCTTTGGTCCTCCTCGCGAGAAGGTCTCATCAGTGTCAGCATAATCTACAATCCATTACATGAGATGGATGCGGGTGTACCTCAGAAGCATGGAGACGTGAAATACCTCAGTGACTTTGTGACATGCTAGGCGTAAAGCCAGCCGGTATGCTCATGCCCCACCTCTCGGCTCGAAGGGTTTGATGAACCTGACGGTGGCTTCCTAAAACTGCCCAGGAACCTGACCCTCCTCTATTAGGTATCACCTTGAGGCGTGATCTCAGGCCTTGAACTACAGGGTTGACGTCGCACATTAGCAGCTTTCTAGGCTCTGAGGCATTGAGAAGCTATATCAAGCTCACACCTTCTTGGAGGTGTGTCTCTAATAGTAATCGGAGACCAATGGTGGAGCTCTCTCCCACCTCGGTCTCCCGATGATCTACATAGCTCCATATAATACCTCATATGGTGCCTTTTACATGAACTAAGCTGTTGTTGTAGAGCCACCAAATTCCACCACAAGGCAGTATATCCGATACCATAGATCAAGGGACACATGCTCGTAGCATGTCCTCTAACCTAATATGGTCCTCTCGACTAACCATACGTAAAGCAGTTAGAAGGCTGTACTCATGGTCAGCATTGTGCATAACCGCCCAAACTCTTCAAAAGTCGTTTGTAACCATAGGGTCTCTGCTCGATGCTATGGATACCCGGTACTCCCATGTAATGAGACGATCTCTCGAATATACAACGCGAATCTCTCCAATGTGAAGGTCCATACGGCTAGAAAATGTGGCGACCGTGAGCCGGTCCACTATCACCCATCGCATCATATACTGATTGTTGTGTGAGTGGGTCACAAAATCCATCGTGACGTGCTCCCTTCCCACTCAACCCTCTAATGGGTGAGTAGCCTGCCAGTGCTGCAGTGCTCCAGCCTTAACCTCTTGACATGAGACATCGTCGAACAAAGTCCCTACGTGTCTATTCATCCCGCTCTGGTAGTCTTTGACGGCGAAGATCACGGTACATCTTAGTGCCAGCAGGATACCGCAGCGAATCGAGCGGTGAAACTCCACGAGAATCTCCTTTCTCAAATCGGTCATTTGGGAACCACTGCGATCCTCTATCTTAAGAAGACACTACCATATGCGTCGGATGGTCCAGCCCTCGTCACTGTGTACTGACTGCCGTTCCTAATGGTTACTATCTCCAGCGTCACGCCCACACAGGACTCGTCTTTGCTCAAACTATAGAGGCCCAGTTAGCTACTAAATACAGGCGTACCCACGAGCACGCTCGCGATCTGCTGTAGCTGTCCCTGAGATGAGGAGCATCGCCACTCGAAATATACCATGGTATCAAGTGACTTCCGACCGAATTAAGCCAGCCTACATTGCCTTACCATGATGGTAATCTGGTAATCCTCATCCTCAGTTTCCATCCATCAAGTGCCTCTTATGTTGAGGTCCAGCTGCGTGTCTGCTGACTTTATGGTGCAGTACATCTCAAACTCCTCACCATATAAGTAGTGGCGCCAATTCAGGCGCGCGAAGACTAAACATGGCTCCATGTGTGTATGAGGTGATTGCTCATAATTCTTGGGAACATAAGCTACTACCTCTGGGTGCATCAAAACACATCCAGTCCAGGCCCTCGAAGGTATCTGATACTGCTTGTGTACCCTGATCCTGTTTGGACTATCAGGTAGGAAGGCGAGTAGTAAGCCTCCTCTTCAACTCGGAATGCCTCCTAAGTGGATCGTCGATCAAACTTGACCTCCTTAGAGATTGATCACCATTCATAGGTCTTTTATGTCTGGAGAAATCCTCAATGAATCTCTGTAGTACCCAGCGATCCGAAACTAGTATCTGAAGTGACTTTGGCCTCTCGATCATCCTTTGTGACCTTCTCACTGATTGTGATACCACTTGATTGCTAACACCGCGTGTCCACTAGTCTGCATAATGAAGCTGAAAACTGCTTCTGTGGACGGCGTGCGGTGGTGTCTCACCGTGACTCTGAAATGATCTCGGTTGGTAAATGTGCTCAAAAACCGTGGGAGTAGATCAAAAATATCATCACAAAGACTAAAACAAGCGATCGAATAGAGTTTGGAACACCATGCATAAGGAGTCCCGTGAATGTCCAGCGGCGCTGTTCGTGATCGAAGACATCAGCGCCAAAACTCCGTATATTTGCCTCAGCGCGTCGCGAAGCGGCTTGTCTTAGAATATCCTCTCCTAACCCCTCAAGCCCGATAATGCTTGAAGTGCGAAGGTCTATCTTGGAATAGACTCGCGCTCCTCTCAGCCCGATCGAAACTTTTAGTCATCAATCCTCGGCTGATGAGTGGAGTTCTTGATCATGTGCATTGTTTCATGTAGTGGTGTTGAGATGTCCTTCTTCTTAGCAAATGGCAGGAGCTCCGGTGAGTGTGGTCACAATGACCCCATATCAGAGTCAGCTCTGTATTTGGACTGAGTTCTTTGCAACTCAACTGGTGTCATCCTATGTGGAGTCATAGAAATGTGCGAAGTACTAGGGTGTGGCTTCGATACGGGGACTCTGACCCTTTGTGGAGCGATCTGGTGGCTCATCAGAAAATCATCCATCATACTGCATGGGGACTACTCAAGGTAGATCTAAGTCTGGTATCGCATAGTCCTCTAGGGTAGGCTTGCTAGCCAACCCGCAAAGCTATCCTGACACTTGCCAGGCTGATCGCATTATCTGGGACAGGAAATACATGCTTGTCCCCACTGAAGTACAATGATAAGTCTGCGTCATGGCGGTAACCCTCAGCTCCGATTCGATATGACTCTGTGGTATTAGGCCGATCCATCCACCCAGGATGACGTTCGAACTCGACATGTCCATGGGCCTCCACAGGGTGCTGGTGGGAATTCGAGATCTCTAACTTCAAACCCCGCGACCTTATCATCCACTATCCTCTTGTAATCCTGGATAGACTCGCATACAAAGGCTCTCGGGCCTCAAGCATAAGCTTCAAACTCTATCACAAGCGTCTGACATCTCTAAAGATTACTTGACAGCCTCAAAGACACTATTCCGCATAGCCAGAAAGAAATTTTGTACATTTATGTGGTGATCACTTGGGTAATGCGGGCAATAATTTCATATTCGTCATGCGACAAAATTTTATTTGTTTTTCTATTTTTAAAACCTCGTGAATGGTGCTCGTGAAGGCAGTGTCTGAGAACGGTGATGAACGATTGTGGGTTCGCGAAGTTGGGTGCCTGGGGTGCACACCAATGAACCTGCGCCTTTGCACGCCACGGTCTGCCGGGCAGCGCGCATGGCGCCTTGTGTGTACAGCGGCTGGGACACCTCAGTGATGGCCCTCTCGTTGTTGCGTGTATCTGTGTAGTGTCATTTGCCTTGGGCGTTACTATAACTTAGATGTGTGGCTACCTGGATGTGATACAAAGTGTGTATGACTGGTTACTCTCGTGCGCCTTTGCTTGGCGCGTTATTGTGTCTGCGTGTGTGTGACCCTAACGCCGTGTCGTGGCGTATTGCTTAGTCATGTCGCATTGTGGTACCAGCGGCGTATGTCATGACACCAGCGATTCGCCCCCAGCCATGATACAATTTTTTGTGTCGCGACTCATGTAGCTTGGCGCGCATCATGCAAATCACTGTGTGTGGGCGAGGTGTGTGATGGCCGCTCTGGCGGCCAGTGTCTGTGGAGTAGTGTGGCGGGAAGCTATCTGGTTTGTGTCCTCACTCCACCTGCTTTGAACCCCGACCAGCCTGTCGATACTGAACATTGTAGTAGTTCAAATCTCAGTGAATGATGGCCCGCTAAGTTCCTGCATAATTTTTTTTTCACATCATTTTTATTCTCCATTTTTTCCACCTCTTTGGGAAGACCATAAAAAAATAATAATGACCAATAATATATATATATATATATATATATATCTCTGTATATATATTATTTCAGATAAATAAAAATAAATTCCTTATTTATTTTATATTTTTTCAGTTTACACTTGTAAGCGGGAAAAATTTCTTCTCTCATATATATATACATTTTTTTTTTCCACAATTGTTACTAGCTTGATACACAACATAACACACAATCACACATCACTAATAATCATCGAGTGCATAAGGGATCGTGATCAACCCAGTTGCAGACCCTTTACCAGTGACGGGGAAATTTGCCGGCTAACCACGGTAGCCTCCAGGCCACCCGAAGGCTATTTCATTGACAAGTTACCATGAAGCTAGCTAGTTAAAACTACTATTGGTGTTGGAAGCGTGGTTATCATTTCTTTTTCTGTCAAAGTCTGCCCCATTTAACGAAAATCCGGCCTGCTTGTGCACGGTGGTCGAGCTTAGAAATACAAATCACTTGTATAAAAACAAGTAAACTCCCAATATTTTTCCAAAATCATTTCTGTCTTGAGACTCGGTCCTCATGTCTCTCAGATAAGGATTAATCAACAAAATTTCATATAACCTGTTTTTCTCAGAACATTACATTATATTTTACAAAGATATTTCAAATATACAATTTCAAAATCTAAATATATATTTGAACAATTGCATAATCATCTCATACATAAGTTTTATCATTGGTCATAAATCGCCCACCTATACTGAACAACAAAATGACGACGTCCTGTCGTCGCATTAACACATAGTGGAATATAAATGGCTACAAAATGAAACAAGTTAGTGCAGCGAGGAGATATATATCATATACACTAACGCCTTAATTTATCATTTTGTTTCAATTTACATCCACAAAAACCCTTATGTATATCCTTTAATTATTTTAACCATCACGGCGTTTGACCACCTTAACGTGGAAACACTAAGTCATTTCAACCACTCGTTACGAATTTTCGTGTGCCGCGTGGCGCTAAAGCTTATCACGACCTTCACAATCTGAATTTGCATCGCCTTGGTGCTTAGTGCTAAAACTCTACTGAGCCTTCTGGCGGAATTTGTATTGCACTTCAGCGTACCAAACCATCTAAATAACCAACTAAATGCGATTGTCACGTAGCGTAGCATATACTTTCTATGGCGGTGATATGGGCGATTTTCTATAAAATGTGCGTGGTACTAGCTTTCTTTATTGTGGCGACATAGATGAATTTATTTGTCGTCACATAACAACTAAATCTCATTTATATCTTAAGGAATATACATGGGTTTTAAAACTACATTTACTTAATTATTCAAAGCTGTTAAAGCTCCAAATCTAACTCGTCTTGAAATTTCTAAAACTCTCTTTTCAAATATTTTCTTTTTTAGATTACTTAGCTACCATATTCATTACCAACATCAGCCATTTACATGAGTGGAAAAGATCTTGAAGTGGCGAACCACTTACCATGAATCCCGCATCACTCCCGATCAAGCGTCTACCATGGGGCTCGTGGACGTCAAGTGCCTATGGGCGTCGCTCTCGTGCCTTTGCTCCCGAAAGCCGAGCTACACATTATCCTTAACTTCCATTTTAATTCACCATACATTCATTTAAATCCAAATAGACAAATTATCCTTAGATACTAAAAGTCACAAAAAAACCTCATTGTGACACTTGCTCATAATACTCTATAGACCCCCTTGACTGAAAAGATATTCAGCCTTGGTCTTTGAGTGTGACTCTCAGATCAGTCCTTTATATATATCCAATGACATCTCTTTAAATTTTCAATTTAAAATTCCCTTCTCTAAGGCTCTCAACCCTGCTTCTAAATTACAACTTCTATTTTTTGATGTAATTAGTTAACTCACTGAGATACCTCTTTGTATCATGATTTCTGAGGTCTAAACTTCACTAAGTGAAATTGTTTTCTTCCTTGTTGAATCTATAGTTTATAAGGTTTCTTCTCAATTGGAATCACCCAGGTCGAGCATGAGCTCGAGTTATCTCTAAGCAATCGGATTACTTTATGATCAAACTGATGCATTTGCTTTGCACACTTATACTGGTGAATTTATGGGCCACTAGATTCAGAGTGATGATTCCTATTTCTGTATGTTTGGTTTCTCCCAGAGTCATTTTAATTATCACTTGAATACTGAAATCAGATAAGAAATAGGCAAGTTATGGCGCAAATAAACATTAGATTGAAAGCAGAGCATTACACGTACGATTACATATTGCTCAATTTGCCAGATGTTGTTTTTACACTTTTTCCATATTTTCTACCCAATTCAACTCTATGCTTCATATACACCTCAAAACCATTTACTATGCATCTTGTAATCTCTTTTCTACTCAAATCCTCTTCTTATGTTTAAATCTATGTGCATTACTCAAACCCCATACAATATGGATCCTACCCCATACATAACCACAACATGTAGATTAGTTAGGGTTTATTCAAACCCCAACTTCGATTACTTGCCATTGAACTATGAATCCATCCTCGAGAGGATTTCATGCTTCTTGTACTCTTTAGGTTTTATCCACCTTAACCAATAGTATTGGTTAGGATGAAATCTAGCAAAATTTAGATTTTGACAGATAATAATCATACAAATTTATATGATGTACTAAATTCATACCACGGTTAGTTCCATACACTTGCATGCTGTTTCTTCTTCTCTCTCTTCTTATACTCCTTTTTCCTCTTCTTCTTCTTCTTCTTAACTACTCTCTTTCCTCTCCTCTCTCTCTACGGTTTGGTCCCCTCAGTGGACCAATTTTTATCTTAAATCCATGTGTTTTATTGTTAAGTATGTTGTAGTGGCTTGAATTTTTTGTTTTAGCTTTTCATTTTTGCATTTTGGTCCCCGTTTCTCTTTTATTTCTGTCCATCTTTTCTCTATTTGCCTTTAATCCATAACTCCTTCTATTTACATTTCATTTTTCCAGCATTTTGAATATTCGCCTGTTAACCTGTTTATGATACTAGGTCCTCAGTAAATAATAATGCTACCACTTATCTCTAATATTCATTTCGGGTCTCTTATTTTATTTGAAAATTCATTAGCTATTAATATACACAAGCAGTCCCAAAAGCGCTAGGGTATATTTTGAAGTTACACTTTGTACACCTATCTCGATGCAGGACGTTACACTTCCCTTCGAGTCTGGTGGCCAGTATACCTAACTCTGATCTATAAGCTATACTTTCACAGTATCGACATCGAGTTATACTAAGTTATGATGTTCCTTACACTTTGGCCTGTTGACTGGCTGAGTCTCCCCCAGCCACTAGGTTTTTCATTGCTGACTCTACACCCACCTCCCGAGGTAATCGTTTACCTTAACTCACGATAAATTGTGGCGCTGGGACCCGGGGTTCGTTGTGACAGATGTGGCTCACTGATTATGAGTAACTTGGGCCACCCTCATAATATGAAACGGGTCTCCTTTGTGCGGGAGCTCTACTGGCTCTACTTGTCCCCGATCACATGGCCTTTGTCGATATTTTACAAAGACCATAGGGTCCATATCTACAAGTCAAACCAGTAATGTGCGTGCGCCAGCGTCAATACCTCACTAAAAATATCCAATATTCATATTACCATAGTTTAAGGAGTTAATAAATCCTCTGCCCAACATATTAAAATTTTCTGATTCTATTTGTATTATACAAAGTAATCTGACTGTGTGACTTTCTTCATGGCCTCTAGTGAGCGTCGTCCTCCTCCTTATTGCTGAAATAGTGATCACTCGACAAAGTGAAGCGTACTTGAGTAGTGATAATTTTCTACATGGGTTACTCCCCACCTAAGTGCACATGTCATGGCAACGATCACACTCAGTAATACATGATCTTACTTGAATGTCTACATGCCCCAATCCATGTCTCGAGTCACCATAGAGCTCTGCACTAAACCAATGGTAAAATTACAGTTTCAGCAAGCTTTTGTTTGAAACACAGCCCTCTAGTTCGATGGAAATTTGATGGACAACCCTTCGAGGCGAATCTGATGGATAACCCTCAGAGAAACAATTCATGGGCCCCTCGACGTGAATTGGACAATCTCCCAACGAAATTCTCGAAAATCTTCAGGTAAATTCCTTTCCATGATAGTTTTCCTTTATTTTAACAATAATATGCATCCTCTAATATTTTAAGTTACTTAGAAGTTATATGGAATGCATTATACCAATCCCGATACACGATGCTAATATATAACATATATGTATTAACATAATTAATTCACACAATTCATATTATTAAATTCACATCAATAACATAGTGTTATTCACATGGGCTGAATTAACAAATAAGCAATTCAATTTGAATCACTCGACCGCAAATCATAAAATCGTGACGGTGAGCCCTCGGGTTGGCATTGTTCACGACCCACCTAATAAGGTTTCTTACTTGGTTTAAAGCTTTGAGACCGATATACGGCCTTCTAGGCCTCGACAAATCTCATTGCCAAAATGGCGTAAGCGAAGAATCGCCAAAGTAGGAAAAGATCACACTACCTCTTGGAGTTGTCGCAGCTCCACCCAGTGGTATCCGCGTGGCCTCGCCGCGTCTGCTTTAACTATCGGATCAGACAACGGCGGTCGACGGCGAGTATCTGAGGGTGCTCCTTCCTCTCTAAAATCTTAATACAACACCCTCGCGATTTGTGTCTTTTTTGGAGAAAATATTTCTTCACTTGCATCTTATTCCTCATTCTTCCTCATTAATTTCATCTATGTCCCTTTAAGTCTTGGATTTTGACATGGCACAATCAAACCTTCTTTAAAATATCTCTCTAATCATGCAACATGTGTCACATGGTACATGTAGTAGGTGACCTTTGTCACATCACATGTCTTTCACCGTCGTTTCTGACACCGATGCAGGTGCCTCAGCGTGAGAATTCATTTGTCTCGGAATTTGATGAAGTCAGTGTGTGATTGAGACGATTCATGGTGATTCGTTTCATCATCCGAGATCTAGAAAATTTTCAGATTTTCACCGAAATGACCATTTTACCCTTTTTTAGAAAATTTGAATTTTCCCGGGTTTTACATCAGTACTCGAGCGAGTGATTTTGGGTTGTTTCTTAACACACCAAGAGATAATGTTCCACCCTAAAAATGTGGAAAATCCCGTTGTTGATCGTCTTCGAGGAAGGAGTACTACGTACCCGATACGCAAATACGAGGTCAGTGTATATCTCGATTTAGATGTAAACACTAAACGTGATCTTTAACATATAAAATCGTCAAAACCATTTTGTACCAGCAAAAATTGGTGATAAAGCAAATTAAAAATGATTGCTTTAAAAAGATAAGGTCTTGTAAAGTGGTAATATTGTAAAAAACACCCGACATGATATACGATAAAAGTAGGATGCTGTGGAGTATCATCATTAAGACCCTTGGTTTTATAATCCATTAGCTTGATAATGGGTTTGCAGAAATCTAGCATTTGAGCCCTTATCAGAATAGGTTGAGCATAGTGAGTTTGAGGAAATACGAAAGTGGTAGTATATCATTGAACTTCTATGCCACAAGAAAATGATGTATGATTACAGATGTACCATATAGAACCAGTGCAGTGGTAAAATCAATAAGTAACTGAATCGGAACTATCAACACATATCATCAACATATAGAAGTAATACCAATGCCATCGTGGGACAGGATAAATAAAGACGGATTATCCAAACTACAAAAGAACCCTTGTTTAAGCAAAAAGGCACTAAAATGATCAAACCATGCTCTTGGTGTCTGTTTAAGGCCATAAGGAGCTTTTTGAAGTTTACAGACATGAGACGGAAACTTAGGATCAAGCATACCTAGTGGTTGTTCCATATAAATATCTTCATTTATGTAACCATGGAGAAAAACATTTTTAACATCAAGTGGCCTAATATCCCATTGTCGAACCAGAGCTAAACTAAGAACTAATCAAATAGTACCTGGTCTTATAATAGGAGAAAAGTTTCAATATAGTCTATGCCGTCAACTTGATGATAGCCTTTTACAACGAGTTTGGCTTTCAACTTATCAAGAGTGTAAGTCGACTTTTGAAATTTGGCTTTTAAATACATTTTGATCCTGTATTCATATGAGATTATGGAACTAGATCATGTTTAGTTTGATGTAGACATCAAGTTCATCGAGCATGGCTTTTATCACAAAGTCTTGTTAGTGTTGTTTGTGTGGACCATGGCTAAACAGTGATTCAATTAACAAAAAGTGCTATTTTGAACCATGTTCTTCACATGTTTGAGCATTTTTCATGTACTAAACAAGTAATTAACAAATTGTAACATTGGTCTGTATTCTCTTGATCGCATTTATGGAAAATTTTCACGGTTTGCGAGCTAATGGTGCCAAAATTATTGAGTCGATCCAAGCACGAAGAATTCAAGTCAAACTCAGCATTCTGGTCAGAGGCTAGAGAAGGAAATAAGAAGAAAATACGAGGAAATTAGGCGGCTCTGAAATTGGCTTCTGCAGCCTTTATTCACATCCACCATGCCCATACCTGTATGACCTACTCTTTGCCCGTTTTGCCTTTTTTGTTCCCTTTTGGTTTTCCATTTGTCTTGTAGCTTAGGATTTTGGTTGTTTGTAATTTGGTAAAGGGGTTGGCTACAAATCCTAAGCGGCTTTACTATAAAAACACTTAACCAATAAAATTTAGGGCATAAGCTTTCAGCCCGTTTCTCTCCAGTTTTCCCGTTTTTCTCCTTTTCTCCCATTTTCTTCCTTTTTCTCTTACTTTCGTTTGTAAACATCCTCAGGATGACAACTGGAGGATGAGCGGCTAAACCATTTCTTGGAGTGGAAGGCTATTGGGCGAGGATCGAAGTGTGAGTTTTCTCATTTTCCATGTTTTAACGGGTATTTTCTACCATTTACGGTTTATTCGAACATAGGCTTTAATCATGGGTTGCTATAATTGATCAATATTTGATAAGCTTTTAGGTTCCTTGGATTCTTATCGTTAGATCCATTGACTTTGATGAATTTACCATCTATAGGTTATTAAAAGGCGATTCAAGGATATTTTATTTTCTCTCAAATTTTAGGTTTGATCCCTTCGGATCATGCTTGGCTTGATACTTAGTAAGCTTTAGGGTTCATTGTATGCTATTGATTGATCTGATGACATTCATTAGTTATCATTTGTGCTTCTTGGAAGAAGTGAGTGAGGTGATGTTATTCTTGTCCCAGACCATCAATGACCAAATACCAATTTTCAAGGTAATTGTGGTCGGTTTACAATTAAATGAAAATGGTTTGGGAGATGACTATATGTCATCCTCCCGGCTCTAATACTAAAGGCAGTTGCTCCAGGACCAGCCCCGATGACTGGCACACTCTGAGGAATTCTATTTTACAATTTTTTTAACTTGTTTTTATTTTTCAGTTTCAAACCATCAACTCTATTTTACCAGAACTGAAAATCAAATTAGATTCACAATTTTGGCCTTCTTTGTGATCGTTTGTGCAAGAAAACTCATCACAGGTTCGGCCACAGAAGCAGCTATCTTTGTAGTAGCTTTACTTTAAAATGGTAGGAGAATTTAGGATCTGAATATTGTTGATTCGGCACCTGCTGCGTAAGTCTTAAATCATAAAAATTCAGATTAATGTATATATGCATATTAGTCAAGCTCTAAATCATATTTCTTTGTAATATAAAATGGGATATTTAGCCAGACCTATTCGGAAAGATCTATAGAGAATAGTGGTTAAATTTTCACTAATTGATTGGTAATACTATGGTATGAGATTACAAAGAAGTCATGTCATGATCTTGAGACGAGAAATCAAGGGTAGCACCTCACAGAGTGTGATCATTGTCATTATTTGAAGGTGACTCAGGTGGCACATGTGAGTTGGCGTATTATGGCACAATTAATATCAGAATCTGCGTTAAATCCATGGTAGTAGATTGATGAGCTTAAAAGTCATCTCTTCTTAGTCCATTTTTCTGTTTGATTTTCAGTTAAAATTGAATAATTAATATACAGGTGTCAAAAACTCACCAATCTTTGTGCTGAGGTGAAATGGAAGAAAGAAGAAAAGCGGTGAAAAATGCGAGAATAAGTGGGGAATAAAAGTGCGGTGGGTGGCGGAGCGAAATGAAAAGAAGTGAGTCATTGATGGGTTGGGTTTACAGTCCAGTCATGGGGTGACCCGGGAAATTGAAGATGCAGGTCGCGACATGGATAACGAAGATATTGAAGTTGACTGAGGTAAAAACGAAAATTTGCAGGAAATGGCGTCGCGACATGGTCGAAGTCGTGACGTCAGAACCCGCAGTTCAAGCTACAAAGTCGCCGATTAAGTGGCGATAGTTGCTCGTTGACATCAGAACAACGGTTGAAAGCCCGAGCCGGACGATATCGCGGCGTGAAGTGATGTCGACACGGACACGCCGGAGTTGAAGGGTAAAGCTTCGCGGAAGTGAGTCCGACAACGGCTTTCGAAGTGCCGACATCACGAAAATGATTGAAAAGCGCAAATGACTTAAGTTGATGTAGCGGCGGTGGGATCGAGTCCGCGACATCGGAAGCAGTCGATTACCAGTGATAAGATGCAGAGATGTGCGACAAGATGCCGAGTGCGGCCAACATAAGCGACAGTTGACCGTTTGCCGGATGATGTGCGGCCGAGAGGTGCGATGTCGCGACATTAAACATCAGTTGAAGGCCGCGGATGATTTAATTTGAAGTCGCGACCAAGATATTGGCGTTCAGAGCGCCGAGGAAAAACAATTGAAGCGTGCGAGGCGTGAGGAAGATGTCGCGGCCAGATCATGGTCGAGAGGAACATGGCGGATGACCAAAATCAGTAACCTGGAGTACTTAAGTTGGAAGTGTCGGCGACGTGAGATTGATATCGGCGACATCAATGATGTCGACAAGGCGAAATTAGCGACTTGACGATGACTTGGGCTGGATATAAAAAATCCTGCAGAACCACAGTGGGATTAGGACCCATTTGGAAAACCACATAAATCGCGTATCAAACTGTTCATTAACGTGACCCTGAGGCGAGAGGTCACACGGATAATTTGAAAGCTCGACCCTAGCTGTTTTCTTTTCTTTTCTTTTCTCTTTATTTTCATTTTCGTCATTTTAGAACGGATTGTTTCGTATTTTCTTTCTTTTTAGTTTAACTTTGTTTGGATCTGAATGTTATCGTTAAATTTGAAGTGAATCGTGAAATCAATTTCTTTTCAAGTTCTAGAGCGTGGAATTTGGATAATTACGGAAATTCGGTGTTCGATTCCATTCTGGTCATTCTTATGATCGGAGGAATCTCATGTCGTGTGGTCGGTATTGAGATCAGCCAGTTTAGAGCGTTTAGATTAGAATTGATCTTTAAGTAGTATTTTCGATTATCTTGTTCATTTACCGATTTGCTGATTGCGGATTATGGTTTTTGTCGATTTTGGATGCGACCTCAGTTTCCTATACCCAGACAAAATTGCGTCATTACCACGATTTCAAAGGAAGTCCTGGGGTAGCCACAGGGAAGATAATCTGAAATTAACGTCTAGTTGATTCTTTGAAGGTATACTAGCACACTGTGGGTTGCTGGCTTGCAGTTCATAGATAAATCCTCTTCTCGCGGAAATTGACGAGTTGAGCGACTTATCTATTTAACAAGCGGAGATTTCACCTCGGTCGGATAGACAGGACTGATCAGAGTGTTAGGCGAGATCTAATCAAAGGAAAGGTTGATCTATTCTAATTTCGAGGAAGAGTAATTTGGAAGTTGTATATCCCTTGTGACCCGATAACTTGGAAGCTAAAGTGTGGTCCATAATTGAATTATGAAACTATTGAAAATACGGTTAGGAGAGTTCATGTTAAAAGTAGTTATCTAAATCCTGTAATTCGAAGTCAGGAAAAATGATCTTAAATGTAGGTATGGAAATCCATTCTTATTTACATTTGCCTTGGACGGATTTGAAATTAAGGATAATCGAGTTTCAAGTCAATACCACTCTGAGATTGATCGTTCCTCATTGTTTCTCTTTATCATGTCTCCCTTTGTATTCATTATTCGATATTCATTTCGTTATAGAACTTGTTTACTTTCATTAGTTTGTTGATTATTCTATTTTTGTTTTCTTGCGATTAGTTTGATTTGACTTTTCGAAACATTACATTATCTTGATGAAGTCCAAATATTATGAATCTCAAACCAGTGGATGATTGGTGAAAATTTGTGAGAATCTGTGGGATCGTCACTACGGACTTAAATCCATTTTGTGCAGCCGACTGTGCACTTACGTGTATCTTTGCCTAAACGAATTGGAAATGATAAAATTATAAGAGATCCTTTGGTCATGACAAGTTTTATGGCGAGTTTCAGAGTTTGACAGTAGTCTTTGGTATGTGACACTAAATTTGTATAAGTGTTTCGGTGAGAGTCAACATAGATGGAGAAGTCTGAGACATTGAAGTAGGAAGTGGGGAATCGAGAAAACCTATTATGCAGGCATTGGAAGGCGACAATGACTATTTTGTCTTATAAGGGAATATATTCTCATCAAACAGGACATGTCTAGAGACAAACATCCTGGGAATTTTAAATGACATTGACGCACTTTATGTTTATCTTTGTAACCTAGAAACACACAAGAAGTTTGTTTTTTTTAGGATCAAACTATTCTTCTTAGTATCCCATTGCCTTAGGTAACAAAGTCCCAAACAAATGTAAAACGAATAATTCGGATGAACGCCATATAAGCCAGTAGGAGAATTTAAAATTAATAGAGGGATTGAGGCAGCTTGATTAGTTAAAACATGTTGTAGTAAGGTACCATTATTATAAAAATTAGGTACTCATTGTAAATATCATGATCATATAAGTTCTTTATTAGTACTAAGCAACGTTCAACAATGCCTGTTTGCTTAAGTGTGTGAGGGCAAGAAAGCTGATGAACAATTCTCTGTTGTTGAAAGTGTGAAGCTAGTCTTTTCTTAAATAACTCCATCCTGCTCATGAAATGAAAAATCTTGGTCTTTTATCATTGGTAAAAATAAACACAAATAAACATCGATAAAAATTCGTTTGACACTTGAAGAGATAAGCTAAATGGTCCCCAAATATCACGTTGAATTTTACAAAACATGTTGCTAGAGGAATGAGATAAGCTGAAATGGTAACTTACTAAAGTTTTGCCTGGTGGAAACTTTCCTGAAACATTTTCCACTTTTTATTAAATTAACATGAATTAAGTTTGGCGGGATATTAAAAATTGAACATTTGATTTTGTGGATGGCCGGGAACTTATTAGTGCTACATATTTAATGCGAGGTTTTGTCTATTGGAAGTATACTTTATGGTTCAGGATAGGACGTAAAGTCATACCTTTAGACCGACCATTATGAGATTTGACTTGTTGCTCGTTCCTTAACGCAATGCAACTTATCGGTAAATTCACAATTTAATGGGTACTGTGTTCTTAACTAACTAATAGAGTATTTAGGATTGTTGAAATTTTATGTAAAGATATCATGAAAAGTATTAGTTTTTGCCATCATAAACTAAAATATCCTCAGCAACATCTATCTTTTTTAAGGAGGGCCGTCTTACCATTGAAGAATGAATCATGACTAACATAATTTTTAGGAATTTTAACATAATAGATATGCGAGTCATATGATTCGAAACTTGTAATGTCAGTTGTCATTTGATATCCACAATTAAAATTGTCATGGTGAGGTAAGCCAAGAGTTGGGGAAGATCTCATTGTTCATTAGTTTGTTACGCTGAGCTCTAACATATCAGTGATATGTAAAGTCTTCCGTAGTTGATGATTGCTCATTCTTGTACATCTCTCTTTACGTAACAGTCATCATTAGATTACTGAGAATTAGGGCAGGGGGTGTGATTGTTAACTTTATGATTGGTGTGAAGATTTATTCTACATAATTTGGGTGCTGAAAATTGTTGTGGCCAGCCTAAAAACCTCTACCTTTGGACATGAATTGATAGTTTCGACGATTGTGATTGTTGTAAGGTTGTGTTGGTTGTGGTTGCATTGTCCATAAAAGCATAGTGATGGTGGATGTTTCGGCTTATGTTTTTCGTTGTTTGAAACCTCAGAGCCCTGCCCGACTTGAGTAGGATGGCATGGGAGGTTTGAGCATTGGTTGTAAAATCACTCATATTTAAGAATAGGTCAGCAGTAAAGTATGCTTTTGTCTTAATGATTGGATTTCCCAATGGTTGCAAAATGTCTGCAATCCTTTTAAAATTCATTAGTGCTTTATGGTGTGGAGTTTGGATCTTATGAGATCAGCCATAAGTTATTTATCGAAGAGTAAATTCTGTTCTTGAATCTTGTGCATATACTTCCTTTGAGGCATCTAGAAATGGTTGTGATGATTCTAGGTAATAATGAGACCTAAGGCTTCTTTTGTAGAGTTCCAATAATCACCCACGGGAGATGATGTTTTCACCATTTGAGGTATTCTTACGAGATTTTTTTGTTTCATTAGTTTGTTGAGTTTCATCCGCTATGGTATTTATTGGCCATGGCTGGTTTCTCTTTTTTATTTGTGAGTCTGACCATATCTTTGGCTTTTAGTAAGGGCGAGTAATTGTTCACACCATAAGGTATAGTTTTTTGGAGTAAGTTTGAGTGTAACACGGTTGGAAACATTCAAGGAAATTGTGGAAGCCATTGTTTTGTAGTATAGAACTCTCTTGTCTCACAAAAGGCTTTAATACCATGAAAAATGGGCGAACTAAGATTTGTAAAAGGATTTCTATTTTCAACATGAGAAGAGAGTTCAAATTTTATTTTATTTAGACTTTGTTATAGTAGAAGATAATACAGGGAATGGAAATGTAAGGTTTGAATTAATCAATCCCTCTTTTTGGGCTGTCACTTGCCGTGAATGAAGTAGATAAATGATATTTTGTTGGCTAACCATTTTGACATAGTTTGAATCAATCAATCCATTTTTGTGTGTTGTCACTTTCCGTGAATGAAGTAGATAAATGATATTTTTTTTGCTTACCATTTTGACATAATTAAGTCTTAATACAATCCCTTGAATTACTCTCATGATCTTCTATATTAGGCATAACAACCATGACTTGATAAGCTTCCTTATCACTCCGTTTATCAACGTTTTCTCTCCAACCCTTAACACTATGGTTGGTTGACTCGGGCGTTTGTTGGATGTGTGATCTTGATTAATAATAATAAATTCAAATTCAAGTCAAAATCTCATTTCCAGATGTCTTGAGCACTCATTAATATATATATTTGAATAAAACATGAACATAATTGATGTCTTGTTGTAGTGATCAAATCTTGATAAAAATGTGTAACAATGAATATTCTTTGGGTAGATTAAATGAATTTCAGGTGTAGTGAATGCCCATCACATAACATCACCACATGTGTATATCAGTCAAATATTAATTTTACTTTTGGCCAATTAATATTAGGGTAATTCACAGGAATTATCCATAGTTTGACTGATCTTCTTTAATTAGTCCCACCTATTAATTAACTAGGAACAATATCATGTTTAGGGTTTGCGTGTCCTATTGAATAAGCATGGTGGTGGCTAAGGAAGTTAAAATATAATTTTATGTGTGTGTCTCTATTTAATTGGCTATGTATTTGTTTAAAAAATTGTTGATCCCCTCCCCTCTCTATCTCGCCTTATGTCAATATCTAATTTCCCCAAAAATTTTATTTTATTTTTTAAAATCAAATTTTTATCTCCACCTCTCTCTCCCCTCTCCTTCTCCACCAATACCAACACCTTCTCCTCCTCTTCCTCCTCCTCCTCTTCCGCCTCCTTTGTCTTGGGTCCATCTTTGCTACCTCAGCTGGCATGGAGTCTCAAGAATATCAAAATCTTCAGTAATCTTTATAATCAACCACTTTTTTCCAATCAATTTAGAATTGTAGCTTTAAATCGTTCTTAGTAAATCATGATACGATACCTTTGTCCAGTAATCAAAATTCAATGAATCTTTAAAATAAAAGGTTCTTTTGAATCAAATAAACTGCTTTATTCTAAGAAAACCAAATTTGAGAGAAACTCAAAGTAAAATGCGTTATGTTTTCAATCAATCTCGCTATCAAACTCTTAATGAGTAAATCTTAAAATTATAGACCACAGCTCACAAACAAATGATTGAATTTCCAAGGTTCAAAAAAATTGTTGCTTGGATTGAAATTGAAGGAAATGTAGTAATAATTGTAGTGAATCTCAAAACTTGTAATAATAAAAAGGTGAAAGCTCTAAATCATCATCCACGATGAATGAAAGCTGGCTGATGTCGGACTGAGAACACCACGCCTCAACCATTGCACCTACAACCCCACATTCAGTGTTCGGTGTGCACCACTCACTATGCTTTTTGATGGGCCATCGGCCGAACTCAAGAATATGGCTTGATTCATCCAGTGGTCAACTCGTTTACATTATCGTGATGGAAAAGACCGACATAAATGTGGGGTGGGCGATCTGCTTGACCTTAGTGGCGAGTAAGGGAGTAGGAGGCGAGAGAGGAGGAGAGGTGATTGAAGGTGATGAACTTGATGGGGAAATTAAAGTGGTTGGGAATGAGGTTTAGAGGGGATTAGTTAAGGGGAGGTTGCAGACCGGGATTAGGGTTTAGGAGTGGGAAGAGAGAGAGTGGAAAGAGGGTGGAGTAATGAGAGTAGGAAGAAAGGCGGGAGAGAAAGAGCGAGGAGAAAGAAATTATCCCCGAGGAGCCATTTTACGTCTTTAGATTTCAAAATTAGGTGAAATTGGCGGGAGGTGGTTGAAATGGAAGAGAAGAGAAAGAAGAAGAGTGACGATAAACTGATTTTTTTAAATAAATTTTTGAAGGTAGTGGAGAAAAAATGATATGGCGGGAGAGGAAAGAGAGGGGTTGAAAGTCAGAATTTTTTTAAATAAAAATGAAGAAATATTTGAGAGCCAATTAAATAGTGACACATGACACTTTTTAACCTACTAAGCAAGTTACTTTGGACCAATAAGATACGAGACCCCCTAAACCGGGGATTATTCCTAATTAATCAGTAGGTGGGACTAATTAAAGAAGATCGATCAAACTATGGATTATTCCCTTTCAATTACCCCATTAATATTCACATGATATATACACTATACTATCGTCTACATTTTGAATCAAATCAACTTTCACAAGAGATACCACTTTGGTGACGTGTTACTATAATTAATTCAATTCAAGAATGTATATGTAAATATACAAGATTTGAATTTAAAATTGCACCAAATATTTATATTTGTGTATGTAATTCGGAGGAACAACATAAAAAATATTAAAACATTGTTACTCCATTCTTCATTTCCAAAGTTCTCAAAAGGGCAAATGCATTTGCATTTCCTAGTTCCAAAATATTTACATAATTTAAACAAATCTCTATCCAGTTCTTATTTAAAAAAAGTCATTGTTCCATAAATAATTGACATAATTCAATTCTTATGGTGCATGTGACAGCAACACATGGGAACATATTCATGTTGAATTTCAGTTCCACTCATGTTTTGAAATCGTAACAAGAAACCATCAAACCTTAATTCATAGACTTTCTAAGTTTGCAAGGAATCCTTCATTGGGGAGGGCGACATTATTGAAAGCGACAATCCAATCCAAAGTCATATGCCTAAAGGATATATATATATATATATATATTATTTTGAATACTTTCCTGCAATCATTATTCCATTATTTAAATACTAAAATCATTCTCACCAAATACCAAAAGGTTCAAGGATAGAACCTATCCCCGAGACTTATGGTTACACCTGGGTGTGTACTTAATTCTCATGTAAATGTTTGGTTTAGTCAATAGGAAAAAATTTGTATCCCGTTGGCATGATATCACTTATACAATATAGTAAAGAGGCAAAAAAGAGACATAATTTGATCGGATTATGAAACCATAATTTGTGGCAGTATGACTTCATTATAAAAAATTTTTAACCAATTGTAAGAGGCACGCATGTTAAACCGCATTAAACACATCTACAATTATTCAAACCATTTACTTTCCACCAAATCAAAATCACACAATGACCCATCAACCAGATTTGGGCTCAACTTAATTTTATTACCCAACACATGTATCAGAAAACCATTTAGTCAATCAATTGTATCAACACATGATCATAGCTGCCTTTGTCACATTTGTCGCAACTCGACCTATCAATGGTCACATGTATTGATATGATTGAACGACAAGGTTCATAATGTGGATATGTAGCATAGAAATTACATGTAATGTGATCTCAACATGCCTATTTTCAATTAGTCCAACTTTATTCTTTACTAAGATCAAACCAAAATTAGTTCAGATTGTCAACAAACAAGAAACTGAAGTTATGCAGAACATAAAACCTCAAACTATTTATAACTGAAATATCTGGAAATATATTTATATATAACATAAGCATCTCAAATACAAACTCCCACTAAACTGAATATCCTTGTACAATATAACACCCATACTAGCAGTATGATGATGAAAGACCTTGGGTGACAATCCTTTAGTAAGAGAATCAGCAATCATAGAGCGCCTGCTCCAATGTGCTCCATGCACACCTGGGCCATTCTGAACTCTATCTTTAACAACAAGAAACTTGATGTCAATGTGCTTTGACTTTGGAAAGATTCCATTATTGTTAGAATATAACATTGCTAGTTATTGTCCTAGTCACTTTAGTGGTCTTTTAATTCCACACACAGCCTAGCGACAAAGTTTCGCAGCCATACCCCATGGTTAGATGCCTCATAGCAAGCTATAAACTCTGTTGACATAGTTGACACTCCTCCAAGATATAACTCCTCTAACTTGCATAAAACATAACCTGATGTGGATTGTTTGCTATCTTGACATATAGAAAATCGAACGTAATACCCAATGATTTCTCAAATGTCTAACTGACACGCGTGAGCATGAAATCTTTGTTCTCTTTATACCGTCACCCATTCGTCGTCTAAATGGTCAACTCAAGGGTTACTCATATATATGCCTAACATGCCAACTATGAATGCAATATCCGGACACGTACATACTCGAGCATACATCAAACTCCCCACAGTCGATGCGTAACTAATCTTTTGCATTTCCTCAATTTCAAGATTATTTTTAGGGCACTGAGTGATACTAAACTTGTCTCCTTTAGGTACTGGCATATCTCTCGATGAACAATCCTTCATGTCGAATCTATTCAACACTTTTTTAATATAGCTATTTTGTAATAACCGAAAATAGCTATATAAGCAATCTCGTAGTATTTGTATACCTAATACAAAAGAGGCATTCCCAAGATCTTTCATCTCAAAATTCTTTGAGAGAAATTTCTTAGTTTCATGCGATAAGCCTATATCGCTACTAGCAAGTAGAATATCATCGACATATAAAATCAAGAAGATAAATTTACTCCCACTAAACTTATGATATACACAATCCTCAACCAAATTTACCTCAAAACCGTTGGAAGTAATAACTTGATGAAACACGTGATACCAATTTACAGGAAGCCTATTTGAGATCATAGATGGATTTTTTTAATTTACAAACCATTGACTTTGGATCCCCATATACAAAGTTTTCTTGTTGTATCATATAAATAGTTTCGTCAATGTTACCATTGAGAAACTTTGTCTTTACATCTATATGATGGAACTCTAAATCAAAATGAGCTACAAGTGCCATTATAGTCCTAAAGAAGTTTTTTGTGGAAAAACTTGAGAAAGTTTCCTTATAGCTCAGCCTTCCTTTGAAATGAAACACTTGACCCACAAGGTAGCTTTATATCTTTCGACATTGCCATTTGAATCCTTCTTGATTTTGAATATCCATTTGCCCCCCGAGGCCTACTGTAGGTTCGCCCTTGTTGACAATATCCTTATATTTTGTTGTTTTTTTTTTGAAATAGTATTTTGTTGATATCTAGTATTTAGTATAAACAAAATATGAAAAATATCTTAAAAAACTTAATCGCATAACATATTTAAATTATACTCCCATTAAAAACATATTTAAATTGTAATTAATGATAAATTAAAATTTTTGTGAGATAGAAGAAAACAACCGGAGCTAGTTTCACGACACATTTATTTTCCAAATCCTTATTGCGAAGTTCACATTAAGGTTTCGGTATAAAAAAAAAAAAAGTTCAGGCCATCGGGTTTTTTAAGTGACCAACTCCAACCATAAATCTCAATTTCTACCTCCAAATTGACATATTCTCTATATTTGAAGATGATGTTACCCACTTTTTGGAGTTCCAACTCCAACCAATAATCTCTATTTTTAACCTCAAAATCCCTATTCATCGCTCAAATCTTTATTTTTTACTAAATTATAATATTTTAAGAATATGATATATGAAATATTTTTATTTATATTTAAACACAAATGTGGAATTATATTAAATAAATAAACTTCTAATAAATAAAAATATAGTGAAAACCTAAAAATACATTTTAAACTTGAAAGGGTTTGAAAAATAAGGTTCACAGGCCCACCTGCCAAGCCCAAGAAAGAGGCCAGCCCGGCGAAACATTGAGGCCCGTCCGCTGAACCCTAAGGGAGAGACGTGCCCATTGGAGCATTTAGGCCTTTTCTCAAGGCCAACATTCAAGCCTTTTGGTGCCGCCTCGTAATAAGGGCCCAACCGATGGGTCTCAAACCACTATGGGAAGCTCCACGTGTGTACATAAAATAGAATAGTCCCCACAATATATTATTCAAGCAGTCCAACAAATCTCACCAATAAGGAAAGAAAGACAATAATATATCAGCATCAAATCGGATCCCCCAATAAGGAAGGAAGATTATCCCAAATAAAATGATCTTGTTATATCCTATACCAAATCCGATACGGACTATAATAAGAAATATCCCATCCAATGGGAGTGAATTCTAATTACCATCCAACTGGGAGAATATCTACTATAAATACAAGGTCACCCCATCGGTGAAAGGTACGCAACACAGCCTCGCCCTCAAGCGCCCAAGGTAGCCTCTTTCTCTCGAAAAGAACCGATTCCTTAGCATCTGAGCTGCCACCTGGCTAAGCCTCTCGCCGACCCCCCTCGCTCTCGCTGGGCGCAGGAGTGCTACTGACCAAGGTTTGCAGATCGGAATTGCGCTAGCCATACTTCAAATTCGTGACGATCCAAAGCCCTCGCAGATCCCGTCGGCCGCTAACCGGTCCAAATTTCAAATGACCCCCTACACGCTCCAACCCAATCTCGGCTGAAAAGGCATCATCACTATACTGCCTGTGGGGAACGACGCCTCTTTATAAATATAACCGATTCAAGCACATGGTATCGACTCGGAATACAAGCAGGAGCAATGCTAATCCTCCAAGGATGTAGGACCAACCAAGCAACGTTGCATGTACCGACCTCCGCATCGCAAAGCAATGCAAGCCAACACCCGACGAGGTGGAAGCACTTGCTCCTCACCAACCAACGCCCGACGGGGGTGCTAGAACAACTCACCGCATGCATCCAACGACCTCGTGAGGCGCGACAAACTCGAAGGTCATGACATTCCCCTCACGGCGAACAGACATCACGCCGGTATTCCCCCAAAGGGCTGAAACTCCGGGGGCGATCCACCGCGGCCCCGGCAATCTTGTAATTTCACATCTAGCCCGGAGAAGAAGGCAACGGGGCGTACTCGAGAAAGCACGCCGGAATCTGAGAATTGCGCCATCCTCAGCATGAACACTCATGGGAACAGAGGTTCAAGAGCTCTCCAAAGAGCTTCCCGCCGTAGGGAGGTGATGAGCTGACGTGTTTCGACACTATGGACACCTCGTGGCAACAAACCAGTCACCCTTATACACCGAGGTACCCACTTCCTTCCGTACCAAGTTCGAATGCCACGTAAGCTGCTCGATGGTACCTGTAGATCCCGCCGATCATCTCAACAATTCCGGTAAAAAATCAAATGGAGCTGCATGGGTATCAAGATCCAAGGCGAGCGTGTGAAGCTTTCGCTATCACCCCGAAAAGGCCCACTGCATGTAATCTCAATAGACTCCCCAATCGCCATCAATCTCCTCATTCGTGAATTATCCATCGTGATTCGCTCTTCACTCCCATCGAGCCGACGCATGCAAAGCCGCTACCACCGTTGACTATCGAGGGCAACAATAAGAAAGCCCGAGGTCTTATGTCCAAATGATTCAATGTCGAGTTTCTAAAGGTAGATATACCTAACTTATAGTTCGCGATCACCGCTGCTCACGGCGGCTTAGTGGATTCACCGAAGACTTCATCAAGCTTCTCCATCTCCAAAAATCCCCAAACAAGCATGGCAGGTGCCTCGCAGTGCTTTAGAGAAGTATATTAATCCAGTGAAGCAGGCCCCTCATATCCAAGAAAGAGAGCTCTTCCATTAACAAAGAAAAGAGCTGATCTTAATAAATGACGAGGACGAAGCCCCAAGAAGCAAGGCGATCGCGAAACGCCTTCCAAAGAAGCAACGGAGAACTGTCCCCCAAAGGCGTGAAGTGCAACCTCGTAGCGCCTTCCTGTCCACCGCAGTCCGAGAGACGACGATGTTCCGCCCCAAACAAGCCACCCCTCGACAAATTCTTCGCATTCACAGTCCTCGCGACCAAACGAACAGCTCCCGATGGCCAACCTCAAATGAAGTCGACCCTACAACGAGATGTCAACCTACCGCGAAGCCTCATGTGGACTACTGACACCGCACCTGACGACCGCAGATACGCCTCAAGAGAGTAAATAGCACTCTTTGATGGGGCTACGGATGAGCCCGATGCTTTATATCCCCCGAAAAATCGTATCCGTAGTCAAGCTCATAACCCAGCCCGCCTGAAGAACCACCACCACACGCCTGGGCAGATGACGACTCAAGACCAACAATCCTGGGAAGGGAACTGTGTAATCTCAGGAGGATCAGGAGGTAGGGAATCCGGGCCACGGAAGGGGCCCATCTTACGCAAATATTAGGATCGATCAGAGATAGCGTAAAATTCGCAAGTTCAAACCACGCTACCGACAATATCCATCAATGCCGAAATCGAGGGATGTCAACACCCCCTCATGATCTACTCCACCGGGTAGTTCATGCCAGCTGGTACCAACAAAATAGTTCATCAAAAGCACCTAACAATCAGAGTTCACCTATATCATTCATAAATATCGCTTGATAAACGGGCATCGAAAAGTGAAACTGAACCCGGCTCAACATGACCTTTACGCTCAAGCCCTCCTGGGAAAGAGTATACTCTAGGCTCAATACGCTGGTGCTCACATCGGGAGATCCCCTTGATGCCGTTTCACCCACTACTTTACAAGATTTCTCGTCACCCGTCCCGGCTTATAACATGTCACAGCCGGGGCGTATCTTCTCTCAATGCAATAAAAGTCATCCCCTTCCGCATATCACATGATATCAAATTCCTAATCGTAAACCCGGGTGTGATGGTCGAGGGCGGACCAGCGAGTGGCTAGGAATGCTACCAAGATCCATGAAACAAAACTAGCGACAACATATGACACGATGAGCTCGACATGCGTGATTTTAGGCTCACTTCGACCCGAGCCATCAAAGAGCTGGAACCCGTATTGCTGGATGATGACCCGAGCATCTCGCTCATATCTGGATCCAAGCTATCTAAGACCTCAAAACCCCTGTCCATTTTTTTTAAAACAAAACAAAGACGTCGCATGGAAGTAGCAAAGGCGAGTGAAGACCTGATCCTACGCATCACTTCACGCCGAACGTCGCCCATCCTTCAAACCAATCAAACAAAAAAGGAGGAGCTTCGCGCCGCAGTTACTGCAAAAGCCATCAACGAGGAAGTCAACAAACTCCTCCAAGCAGGAGCCATCAGGGAGGTAGAATATCCTGAATGGCTGGCCAACGTAGTACTCGTCAAAAAAGCCAACGACAAGTGGCGACTCTGCATCGACTTCACTGACATAAACAAAGCATGTCCAAAAGGTAGTTTCCCGCTACCACGAATCGACCTCATCATGGATGCCACTGCGGGTCATGAGCTTCTTCGCTTTTATGGATGCCGCTCCGGCTACAAACCGTGATATTAGTATGCACCCAAGCGACCGTAAGAAAGACCTCGTTTCTCGTCACGTCATAGGGAACCTTGTCATATCGTGTGATGCCGGTTAGCTCAAAAACGCTAGGAGCTACATATGTCGCAGATTGGTGAATCTGATGTTTCGTAAACCGCTAGGGCACAACTATGGAAATATACATAGATGACATGCTGGTAAAATCGACATGTACCGAAGCTCCGCAGAGCAATATCTATCCCGGGTTGCTTTATCTGAGAAATACAACATGAAACTGACCGGGCCAACAGCCTGGTATCAATGGGAAATTGGTTTTATGGGGTCAACCACCGAGAATTGAGGCAAATCCAAACAAAGATAAAAGTCGTATCGACTGGGGCTGCCTCCCGCCATCAAGCATAAGGAAGTTCGGGCCGCCCGACAGAAGGATCACGCCTCAAGCCGATCTCGTACGTTAGTGGCATGATAAATGCCAGCCTTTCTTCCAAATCTTGAAGAAGGCCTTTCAATGGGATACAAAGTGCGAGGAAGCATTTTCAGCCTTGGAAAAACATAGCCCAAGCTCCCCCATTCTTAGTAAGTCCCATGTGGTGGGAGCTCTCGCCCCATACCCGGCAGCCAGACCCTCCTCGACCGCGTCGTCCCTCGTTAGAACAAAGAGTTTAATATAGCACCTTTGCCATTATTGCGTACCGAGATTTGAGAGGAGTTTCGTGAGGAGATACCCAAGGATAGAGAAATTCAATTTGGCCTTGGTAACCGCTACCCTGAAATCCGCCCTACCTGTGTGCTCACACCATGGTCCCAAATTGTAATACCCGATGGCTGTGTGTTACATAAACCGAAGTCTCCTAAGATTTGATGAAATGGGCCATAGAGTCGGAGCTGTTTCGACATTAGATACGTCAAAACCCAATAAAAGGGTGTGTCTTAGCCGACTTACCACGGAAGTTCACCCCGGCGAACATGCTCGTAACGCCTCTGCCACCAATGACCCCCGCTTGGGAAACCCCTGGTGACGGAGTCGAACGCACAAGGAAGCTGAAAGCAAGTCTAATTCCGACATAGAGCACGCGCACTCGTGATCGATTTCGTGCCTCTAACAACGAGGTCGACATGAGGCCGCCATAAGAGTTCTCAATTCCTGCTCATTCACTAAGCGATTCCGCCGGGCGGTCCCAAATCCACTCCCAAATGGGTGGTGCGACGTATAGAAAGATGTCCACTTATCTTTTGGCGGATGATCTTATACCCCAAAAGGTACCCAGAGATTTGGTTTAAAAAATTCGTGTTGGTACAGGTCAAACATGTTCCCGTAACGTAGAACCCGAGCCTACGCCCTGAAAATTAATGACAGCCCCTACAGCAAGACCTCCCATCACACTTGCCTAATACTCAAGGTAGCCCCCATCGATCTCTGCGATGTGGAGGTTGCCCAGGTCGAACCCGAGCCGAATTGGATGGACCCCATTTGGAACTATATAATAGACGGACAACTACTTGACGACCCGAAAGAAGCAGCTAAAATAAGGACGAGATCCGCCAGGTTCACTAATCATAAAGGAAGTCTGTACAAGCGAGGTTTCTTCACACCCATCCTCAAATGCATCGCGGGAAAAAACATTGAATACGTGCTAAGAGAAGTACACAAGGGTATATGCGAAAATCACATTAGAGCTGGGGCATCGCAGAAAGGTCTTCAGGACAAGGATACCACCGGCTCAATACCAAAGACGCCGACGACCTAGTCAAGAAATGCATCGCAAGATCTCGGCCAGAGCACGCCAAGATCTCTAATGCGCTCTCCCATCAGCCCCGACGCTATCACACAAGCCCCGGCCTTCCAACAATGGGGTCTTTGACATATTGGGACCTTGCTCCCTTGGGAAGGGCCGTTGTAAGTTCATCGTCAAGTAAAGGATTACTTCACCAAACGGGTTGAGGCCGAGCCTCTTGCCACAATCACAGAGTAAAAGATACGCAATTTTGTATGGCGGGCCATTATATTCAGGTTTGGTATCCCAAGAGCCCCGGTGTAATGCATAATGGGAAACACTTAACAACGCCAAATTCAGAGACTTCTGTGCCGAGCCCCACTAAAATTACTACTCATCCTCAAAGACATCCACGCCTAACTACAAAGCCGTAAGTCACCATCAACCCTTAAGGCCGCTTGAATCAAATTGAAGATCTCAAAGGAAAGTGGGTAGAATACTCCGAGGTGCTATGGGCTTGCAGGACAACACGTAAATCAACGACCCGAAACCCTTTTCACTCTACTCGCAAGAGACTAAGCGGTAGCTCCCTCGTCGAAATCGATTAGTCCCCAAGGATCGAGTTGGCAACGTGGAGCTATCAATGACGAGGCTCTCCGTCTAAATTGATCTCAGATGAAAAACGTGAGCAAAGTACTAAGGCGCACAAAGGACTACCAAAGAAAGACGGTGAGGTACTACAACAAAAGTCAAACCCGAGCTACATGCCTGTTATTTAGTCTAAATAGCTATCACGCCAGCGGTAAAGAATCCAAGCATGGGAAATTGGGCCCCAACCGGAAGGCCCCTATATCATACTCCTCGAGTCAGCCGACCAGTACTACGAACTCCAAAACAGGAGGGAAAATTTACAACATGCCTGAACGCTGAGCATCTTAAACGTTTATCGGGCAGATCTTTGGGTTGGCAATCTTAAATGGAGATTTATCAATTTTTAGTTAAAGAGTCGACCATTTACTGGTTATTATGTTAAGACGTCGCAAACAACTCAGACATATAATGCTCAGAGAAATTACATGCAATTGAATGAGAAAGCTCATAGACATAAAAGGAAAAATCTCTCTTTATTCCAATCATATTACATTTAGCTATAATCAAGTGGTAACACCTCCATTACATCTTGAAAGCACTCAAGACAAGCCTCTAAAAAAAAAAAATGAAAAGGCCGTAGCGTGAAAATAGGAGAAGAAAAAGGCGGAAGGAGTTTCAGGCGAAGAAACAAAAAAGGGGAGAATGAGATGTGGAAAAAAAGATGAAAAAGAAGGAGAAGGAGAAAGGAAGAGAAAGAAGAACATAAAATGGAGAAGGCGACATAAGAAATGCATCGTCTTCTCAAGCGCACTCCCTGAAGACAAGCTAGTGGACAACATGACCCCATGGGAGACTAGGGAAAACACAACCCCAATGTGCGTAAGAACAAGAGAACTGAACCAAAATCTTCAGGAGGATCCCCAACGAAGATAACTGGACTTCGACGCCTTACTTCACCCGCATTTCTAAGTACGCAGACTAGAAAAGCGTATCACACAAAGTATAAACTCCAGCAATGAAGCCATTTATAAGAAGGCCAAAGCACTAAAAAGTCACCGAATTATTCAAATTCTCCACATAAATCGCGATTAAAGCACGCCGTGACCTTTCCAAGAAAATCGGAGTCGGTGAACGGGGCGACGCAGTTGAAACACTTCTTGATCGCATGCCCGCTCACTCCGACAGTCACGCTACCCTGCGGGCTCTATCGCCCTCATGCTACATCGCCACCGGGCTATTATCGCCACTGCCACGCCAAAGTGCACCTGAGCTCAAAGAACTCACTTTGACGTGTTTCCTCGTTTACTCGGACGTCACGCGTTCCCGTGAGGGAGTCGATCAAAAAGCTATATCGCCATTCACTCAAATGGGCCAAGCCCGGGCCAGCTCACTTCGACGAAGCCAGCCACTTCTGCACAGTCACGCTACCTGAGGAGTCGATCAACTCAGTTATATCGCCACTCCTGGCCACGCCCTGAGCTCCAAATACCACTTTGACGAGCTCGTCTACTGGACAGTCACGCTACCCGAAGAGTCGATCGCCAAAGTTATATCGCCACTCGGGCCATAGCGCCGGAGCCCGCCAGCCACTTTGACTGAAGTTCGTCTACTGACAGTCAATGCTATCTGGCGGAGTCGGTCACCAAGCGGCATCGCCACGGGCTACATCGCCACTGCACACAAATACCGGAGCCCGCCAGCCACTCGACAGCTCGCCTACTTTGACAAGTCACGCTACCTCGAGGAGTTGTGATCACAGTTATATCCCCCACTCGCCACGCCTAGCCCAACAGCCACCCTTGACTGAAGTCTGCCACCCGGGACGTGCCCACGCTACCCGAGGAGTCGATAAGCTCAGCCCGCCACGCCACGCCGGAGCCCGTTGAAACACTTTACCAGTTCGCCTACCTGACGCACGCCACCCGAGGAGTCGATCGCCAAAGTTATATCGCCACTCGCCACGCCGGAGCCCAACAACAACTCACTTGACGAGTTCGGGCTTCACTCCGGGATAGGTCACACTACCTAAGGAGTCAATTCAACCCAAGCAGCTAAGCTGATGGAGCCCAGTAGCTCACTCTGACGAGCTCAACCAGTCTACATAGGCCATGCAGCCTAAGGAGTCAATTCGGGCCTAGTAACTACCGATGGAGCTCCACCAACTCACATATTGACAAGCTCAACAACTCGGCCAAGAAGCCACGGGCAAAATTTCAAGAAACTCAACCAAGATAGCCGTGCAACTGTCTACTGAGCTCCGGGCTAGCTCACGTCGACGATTCCACATAGATGAGCTCGCCCCGCACCACATAGAGACGAGCTCTCTTAACCGGTTTCGCATAGACGAGCTCCTCCCAACAATCCACGTAGACGAGCTCTGCCCCACAATCCTCACTTACGAGCTCAATGATTCTACATAGGCCATGCGCCTCTAAGAGTCACCGAACTCGTGTCACCGACTGAACAACAACTCAATAATCGACCAGCTTCAACGATTCTGCCACGTGCCGTGCCTGGGAGTCACTCAACTCAGTAAGTCACCGACCTGAGTCCCCGTGGCTCACTTCGACGCAGTTCATCCACTTAGCTATCAGCCACGCACCCCAAGGAGTCACCTCACCTCAAGCAAAGTCAATATCCATAACCCAATAGCTCACGCTGACAGCTCAACCATTCTACATAGGGCCATGCGTACACTCTAAGGAGTCAATTCAAATAAAGTAATCCTCACCCGATGGAGCCCACCTCAACTCACGTTGACAAAGCTCAACAACCTCGCCTCAAGCCACGCAGCCCCAAAAGAACTCAAATCAATACGCAACCAAGCCGACCGGAGCCCAAGAGGTTCACGCTGATGATTCCACATGATGAGCTTCGCCCGCAATTCACATAGACGGAAGCCTCCCCCGGGCCCAACCGCCTCGCATAGACGAGCTCCTCCCAACAATCCACGTAGACGAGCTCTGCCCCACAATCCACACTGACGAGCTCAACGATTCTACACAGGCCATGCACCCAGAGTCACTTCCAATCCTCGCAAGTCTACCGAAGGAGCCCAACCGAAGACCCACGGGAACCCAATTTCTAGCACCCAAGAAAATCGTATTTTTCGACACGAAATTGTAATTTCTGCTAGGAAATTGTAATTTCTGCTAAAAACCGTAATTTATTCTCTGGGACCCTGATGATCTAAACCGATTAAATCGTTGAATCATCTTGCGAAATCTAGCTAGCACGTAAAATTTCGTAGAATTCCGAGATAGTCGGAATTTACACGTTTTTCGAGGCATCGCGTTTCGGGTGCCGTAAAGCAAAATTTCGATGCGACAAAAGTCACATATAACAAGTACTCATGTTCCATAAGTGGCATAAGTAGAGAAATGATGAAAATGGACAGCCGAGATAGTGCTGAATGTCAAAACTGGGAAAAGAGGGACATAATAGTCATTTTGGAAATTGTTTAAGTCACAACAAGACGAAATAGCCAATAGTCATCTTTTCCTCCAACAAAATGAACCAAAACTGAAATGGAAAATATATAAGTAAGCTTGCAGCTGAGACGTTTTTTTTAGAGAGATAACTTCTAGAATACGGTGAACCGACCGTTGGTGGGCCGGACAAGATGGAGAACTCGGCTCTTACACCTGAGAGGCTTCTCGCATGGGTACCGGATTTGTGAGTTTTTAACAAACCCGAGAGTGTAGGGGTTTCTCCCTACTCTTGGGCGGTTTTACACTTTATTTAAGTGTTTTTCAATGTTTCTGCTTGCCTGAGACCGTGAGGTCGCTGACGGCCCCAAAACACGTGGACCTAATTGTGGAATTTTTTAGAAATTCTTGGTCAAATCGTGGTCTGGGGACTGATTTGGGATGTTTATGATGATTTATGTATTAAATGGTGCTTGGTATGTATAGCCTGTGAATGGTCGTGAGAACCCTAGTTCACTAATAAACCAATGATTTGTGATTTTTCTGGGAATAGTAATCGAGGGTTTCACTATTCCCTGAATAAGCAGTTCCACAAAATAATTTTTGTGAATTATCATGTTTGGTCGAGTAATTCAAGTATAATTGCTTCAGGTTTGATCATTAGCCCAAGCGAGCTAATTTTGATGTATGAAAAATGAGAAATACATAACATGATCGTGGTGTGATTTAAATTAGTGAATATATGCATGGCGATATATTTTATTGCAGTTATATGAGTTATTGAAATGGCATCACAATGCATTTCATATGCAATCGGAACACCCTAGGACTATAGGAGTGAGCGTGCTTGAGATGAGTCTAGAGAAAATGGTTCGGGAGGGTCAAGCCTAAAAAAATATAAATTACTCGAAGGGTAAGTCCAAACAAAAATATCAATCGCCTGAGCTACCTCCACCGGATATTCACCTAGGTCCACAAACAAATATATTTCAATCGTCTGAGCGGCCCAATTGATATATACACATTCCGTGAGGGTTGTCCACAAATAAACAAAATAATAATTTCATACTGTGGTTTAGGAAGGAACAAAATATCGAAAATTACTGATATACCTATTCTGATTTTACCGAAATATCTAAATACTTAAAATATCGGTGGATATTTTGACAAAAAATATCGATAATGGAAAAATTGACAAAAATACTTTGAAATTCATAGAAATACTTGTTGAAATTATAAAAATGCATAATAAGCAAATATACACTTATCAAGATGATATTCATTATAATTTATCGAGAAATGATATCACAATAGCCAAACCAAAATGAAGACCGATGTGGCTCCAATACATTTGATCGAAGGGATTCCATCTTATGAAGACAAGATTCATACTTCCCGGGGTACATGGTGTTGCAATAATATCGATTGTAACTTCTCGAACATGTCATGCATAACCGTTGACTCTCGATGAGTGTCTAACATTCATATTATACCGGGCCTGCTTTTCCTTTTCATGTTTATTTTATAGTAATTTCATAGTTTTCGTGACTGTGACCAATTGGTGCTCGGCTCTTGGATGCGTACATCGGGAGCAAAAAAGGCAAGCTCGTTGAAGCACTTCGAGCAATGGGGGAAGCTGCCAGAAATTGGTTGCTGCGTCGCTGACGCTTCCCATCGCCGCGGATGCCCAACGCCGCGACGCTTCCCATCGCCGGACGCCCCAACGTCACGCATCGCCGGGTCAATGCGTAGTCAACATTCAGAAACGCCGCGGACGCCTCACGCCGCGACGCCGCCGAGATCTCGCACCTCATCATTTAAAGTACGAATGGCTCGCAAAATCGCAGCATCGGAGGCGCACGAACGAGCAACAATTCCGCAGCAGAGTGACACCACTCTAATTCTTAAGTTCTGATTTGTATCGCTTTCCATTTATTTTGGAAATTAGAACGATGTTTTTGAAATTAAACATTTTCATATTCGTAGTTCAAGATGTTCTAGGATTTCCATATCTAGGTTTTGTTTCGAACCCCGTCATGTGTTGATGGATTAAAATTAGTACTCTATATTGTTCAAGTATTTATCTATTTGTTTTCATCTCAAGCCAATGCCTATGATTTAATTATACTAAGATGCCGCCAACATCAGCATAATCACACCTAGATCCTGAGATTCGAGAGATGAGGTTATCCAGTGATCTGGTAGAGTAGCTTTTAGTTGAATCTATAAATGTAGATATTCGATCCCGAAGGTGGCATCTGGGCTAGAACATTTAAGCATTTCTCGCAAATTGCTCTGAGTCGAGATAGAGATATACTCAAATCTATTCACGAGATAAAGTGATATAGCCTCGAGAGAGGATGGTCTCTCGTAAGTAAGATCACCTCACTAATCGACAAATGATAAATATATTGAATAATAGCATCCTTAATGAATAATCCATTGAACGTGACAAGGGAGCATGGCAACCCCAGTCTTTAATACCGCAATTCATTGTACCTTAAAACTTAGTCGACCCTTCACATATTCACTTTCTTTCCTAAAATCATCTCTTCATATTATCTAAGAAGCCTAACCTTGTAGTCAATAATTCCTCCGTCCCGTGATCGATATTCGTACCGGTGGAGTACACTATATTACTTCGGGCTATCACGCCGCTGCACTTCAAGGCACATGAAGTATTATTTTATTAATAATCACGCTTACCATCAAGTTTGGCGCCATTCGCCGGGGACGTTTTTAGATTGGATATAGAGAATTAAGCAATTAGATATTATTCGAATTTTTCTTTACTTTTACTTATTTTTACAAGTGTCGGGTAATTTGTTTTGCACCGTGTTATCACAGTTGTAGGTTTCTCGGGGCGAAGGCTGATGCTGCAGCACATCGATCAAACTAACCAACACTCGTTCATCCTCGAGCCGAAGACTTCACGTATCGCGGCCGAGAACGAGAACGTAAATTCTATTAGAAATCCAATAATCATGGAAAACAATCGAAGAAACGTTCCCGGTGTACTGAACAGACCGAACCACGTAGGCCGAAATGGGAATCACGAAAGGAATCACACCTGCACTTATACGTACTCCGATGATCCCTTTCATGCTACTAGATGAGTTCAAGTATCACCAACTATTGTTCGCACACTATCGACGACCACCTATCTCGGGGCAAACAATTTCGAATTGAAGTCATCACTGATGACAGCCAGGACATCTTGCTCCATGGATCACCCCATGAGAACCCGAACATGCATTTGACCAACTCTCTGAAGTTCAGCATACGATTATACAAATCTGAGTTAATGGGAAAGAGGCACTCAGTTGAGGCTTTTTCCACTTCACCACAGCCAAGCATTGGCTAACAAGTCAGCCACCGTGATTCATTACCTCGCGGAATGACTTAGTGCAAATTCCTGACCACTTCTTCCCACCTTCGAAAAATTGCACAACTCGCGGCAAGAGATCAATACTGGGACAACCAGAGGGAGAACCCGGTAGGAGGTAATGGGACATATTTCATGAATTATCAAGGAAGTGCCCACACCACCGACCAACCGATGGATGCAAGTCCACACCTTCTATAATGGTCTAAGAAATGCAATCTTGTAGCCCAAATGATTGATGTCAAATTTGAGGAGCACTCGATGAAGAAGAAAACCACGTAATCCAAGCTTATGAAATCTTAGAAGGTACAAGGACCACCAATCGGCTGGCCTGGGAGAAGGCTGGCACCCGCAAACGCGTGGCGGCACACATAATGAGGTCCTCAACAAATTCCATGAATCATGTGGCACAACCGACTAAACAAGCAAATAGACAAAGAAGTGAACCGCGAACGCCAATCCCTCGCACTTCAACCTACGGGAGTTATGTGAATTCCGCTGTGGGACCGCACACAGCACGGAATGTCAATCGTGAAATCCTACAAGAAGCAAGCCCAAGACGTGTCCAAGCTTAATCGAATCAATCACGCTAGCAAGGACCCGTATGGGGAAACAATTATCATAATCAGAATCAAGGCCAAGGGTGGCGTAATAATCGAACCGTAATAATTTAACAATCATGAGCACAAGGGCGAATAATCGTAACGATACGTTATCGAACCGAACTAGCGAACCACCCTCCGAGAAAAAAGTCGATTAGGAACAAGCTCTTGCAATGCATGTTAACTTCCCACCCCCCGCTCATGAATGAGACTAAAGCAAAACCATGCAGCGCAACCTGAAGTTGAACAATCAAGCAAACATACCGGAAGTTTCCAAAAGTATCAAATGGGCCAAATGGCAAAACTTATCGATGCGTAAAGACAACCCGGTCCCTTACTGCTACCCGTGGCAAACCCAAGAAGAGATGGGAATGAGCATGTTAAAGCGCCATGCCGGTAGCGGGAAAGAATTGGAAATACGCTACAACCCCGCCGTAGAACGCTAGAGATCGAGAAGGTCATTCACCGCAGCGTAAAGATGATGCGCACAAAGAACGCCTCGGGGAGAAACAACATCGAGAACTCTACCGAAGCAAAGGCCAAGATATCGCTCCTTACCCCCATCGCTCTCAAGAAGCATAAACTGGATACAATTCACTAAATTATGAGTGTTCAAAAAAGTTACACACTAATATCCCGTTGCGACGCCCGGTGTATGCTGCCTATGTAAAATTAAGAAAGACATTTTGTCCCGTAAGAGAAGAGAGTCAGCCGATTTTTGGAAACAAAGTTGAACTTAACCCGAGGAATGCAAGCCATACGAGGAAGGTCGCAAAAGCTCAAGGGACCCAAAGTGCCATCATCCCTGCACCATCGAAATGCTATTTTCGAGAGAGAGGCCTGGCACTGGGTGCCAAGATAATCTTATGCCCCTATCCACATTAAACGTTTGGGATTAGGTGGAAGCCCCGCCTCGACTCACGCCACACTCGCCTGTAGACGTATCTTGTGCTATCCTCAAGAGGATAATAGAAGATGTCTTCAGTAAAGGTCTATCAAATTTATCTTCCCAAATGGATTCTTATTGTTTTGATATGAAGGAAGATAAAGAAATAAATGATAATCTGGTAGACCGTTCGCAATCGGCAGAGCAATGATTGATGTTCAGGGGAGAACCGAAATTGAGGGTACAAGAAGATGAAGTAAAGTTCAACGTAGCCAGGCGCCAGACACCCGCCGTAGTGATACTGCCACGGCCGAAATAAGAGAGGCCATAGTGTTCAGCCAAGTGGTCTCACCGACCCTTTGAGACTAGCCTAGTGGAGAATGAGTCTCGAAAACCTCGCAGCGAAGAGGCGTAAGAATATGTTAAATGGATGGACTCTTTCTGACACAATGCATCGAAATATCGAATCTCTGGGGATAAGGGAGCGGAAAAAAACGCGCTCCCATCGCTGAAAGCAACCACCCAAGATGGAACAAAAACCTCTACTCCAGCCATTTGAAGTATGCATACCTTGGGCTCGAATCTACGCTTACCCCCGTGATTGGTCTCAACATCTTTGACCGGCATCTGGGAGGAAGAGAAGTTATCGAGGGTCCTTCGAGATCACAAACATGCACTCTGCGATGGTCTCTAGTCGATCTAAAAGGGATTCGCCCTTCTGTATGTGCATGCATCGTATTTTACTAGAAGATGGACATAAACCTTCGTGGAAGCTACATGGTGTTAACCGAACAATGAAGGAGGTAGTCCAAAGTGTCTTCAAACGGCTAGATATTCGGGTGATTTACCCCATTTCGTACAAAGGTAATGGGTAAGCCCGGGGCTCGTAGTGTCGAAGAAGGGAGGAACAACTAGATACGTGATTCGAAAACAACATTCTACCGTTGTCTAGAACAAGCACGGTGGAGGATTTGTGGCTGATTATCGAAATCGAACAAGGCCATCAAAGACTATTTCCATTGCCGCTTTCTAATCGATGCTCGATCGATACCGGCCATGAATACTATTTGCTGTGATGGATACTCCTGCTACAATCAGTCTGCCATAGCTCCCGAAGATCGTGAGAAGACGACATTCACTTGTCCTTATGGTACATTCTCGCATTTCTACGATGCCCTCGACTCGTGCAATGCACCGCACTTTTCAACGATGTATGATGGGCTATATTCTCTCTGATTACGGTTGAAAGGACAATTGGAGATATTATTACTATGGACGACAAGAATGGGAAACTCATTTGACAATTGGGTTGTTTAGAAAATTTTGAGAACCTGCATCGCCATGTGAAGAAACCAACTTGCTCACCGGGAAAAGTGCCATTTTATGGTACAAGAGGGTATCGCCCCCGGGACATCTATTTCACAAAGAGGGATGAGGTAGATAGGCGAAGATTGAAGCAATTGAAAAGCTGCCTCCACCCGTCAAGAGTGGATTCTAAGTTTCTTAGGCCACGTTGGATTTATAAAGTGCTCATCAAGGATTTTCGCCGACAAACCGTTGTCTAACCTCCTTAGTCCAAGGGATCCCATTTGAGCTCGATTCGCAATGTTCGCATGCATTCTCGCAGATACAAGTCGTTTCGTACTCCTATCAGTTGCGGGCACCGCATTGGTCTTTCCATTTGAACTCATGTGCGACGCCTCACCCACCCGCTGACAAGCAATTCAGGGCAAACCAGAAAATCTTCAGTAATCTATTATTATAGAACCTTCCAATGATGCTCACTCGAATTATGCCACTACAGAAAGAACCGTTGGCCATCAGGTTTGTGCCGACAAGTTCAAAGATATTTGATTGGCAACAAGGTCGTGGTGCACACCGATCATTCTCGCCATTAATTACTGATGACCAAGAAAGATGCAAAACCCCGACACTCCGTGGGTCCTTTGCCAGAAGCACTGATGTAGAAATTAAAGACAAGAAAGGCACTAAACCTAGTAGCACCATCTTTCACGACCGGGAGGCCAGCCGTAGATGATGTTCCTTTCGTGCTGAACGACGACCCCGGTGACGAAACTTTTAGCTAATGAGGACAAGAGGGCGCTCCATGGTTCGCAGACATGTGGAATTATTTAAGGCTAAAGTCGTCCCTCCCCGACTTAACTATCGCCGAGAAGCGGCTCTTCGCACACCCGAAACACTACCATCGGGAGTGAGCCAATTCCTTTATAGACACCGCGCCGATCAGCGATAAAAAGAGATGTGTGCCCGAAGACATAAACGCACAAAGATTTTAAACCACCTTTCACCCCCACCGTGTGGTGGACACTTCAGGTGGCCGCAGAACGCCAGCCCAAGGCGGTACTCAATCGGTTTTTACTCGGCTCCACCTATTTAAAGCATTTGCTCATCAATTGTTTCAATTTTTGTGACAAATGTCAACTTAACGTGGGAACATCTTGAAAGGACGAGCCACCCATGCATCCCATTTTCGAGGTAGAATTGTTTGATTTATGGGGGATAGATTTCATGGGACCATTTCCAGCATCATATAGCAACTTATACACATCTGTCAAGCAAGAGACTATGTCTCAAAGTGGGTGGGAGGCGATCCCTACACGCACCAATGATGCCGTTGTCGTGGGCTCAATTTCTCGCAAAGAACATATTTCCTCACGCTTTGGAACCCCTCGAGCATTGATCACGTATAATGGTACCCATTTCTCGCAATAAGGTAATTGGATAAGGTTTTGCAAAAGTACGGGCACGCCATCGCATCTCTTACATACCACCCTACGCCCAACGGGACGCGGTGAGTATCAAATCGAGAAATCAAGTACATTCTCGAGAAGACAAGCAACGTGCCCCGTGAAGGATTGGTCTAAAAGATGGATCATGCACTCGGGCATACCGCACAAAGATTTAAACCTCGGGTATGTCACCTGCTCGTAATTGTTTACGGTAAAAGCCGTGTTGTCATCTTCCAAGAGAATTGGGAAAGCATCTGAGCTTATCGCCACTTCGACAGTTAAACATGGATAGTACATTGGCTGGCGAGAAACGACTGCTCCAACTCAGTGAACTAGACGAATTCAAAAACGAAGCGTATGAAAACGCCCGCATTTATAAGGAAAGACCAACCTCGGCACGACAAACACATCACCGTAAAGGAGTTCACAAATGGACAACAAGTTCTTCTATTCAATTCCCGCTCAAGCTTTTTCCAGGAAATTGAAGTCTCGATGGTCCGAGCCTTCACAAGTGACCGCTGTCTTTTCACACTCTGGTAGCGTGCAAGCCGCACATCCCGAGAAAGGCACACGGCGCTACCACCCAACGACAATAAGATATGGTGGCGAAGCTCGCAGACAAGCAAATCATTCCTTTGACAGCAGCAGAATGAAGTGTAGTAAGCGATCATTTCAGCTCCTGGTTCCCGAGCAATATCGAGATTCGTGGTCATCGAGCTAACGATATTAAACATGGGCGCTCGGGAGGCAACCCGTTTCCTTACACTTTTCTTTCGGTGCGACAATTTCTTTCAAGAGTTCTGCTGATCGCTTTAAGTAATATTAAGTTGCTACCGTCGTAATCGTTATTCGCTCGGGTTGTTTATTTCTTTCAGACCCGAACGCGCCGCAGTATCGGGAGGACTGCGCCCGCAGCATTACAGTCCGTAGTATCACATTTACAAGTAGGAGGTTCTCGCAACCGTGGTCGCTTAGTGTAAAATCTTTGGGAACTCGTAACGCCGCGACGCTTATTGCCACGCGAGCGTGCTCCAACGCCGCGACCTTGAACTGCCGACGCTAAATTGACTTTTCTCTCGAACGCCGCGACGTGAGGATCCCAACGCCGCGACGCCAATTTTCAGACCTTCTCTCGAACGCGTCGCGACATCGCGGATTTCCAACGCCGCGACGCGGATTTTAATGAGCCTCGGAACGCCGCGACGCTGAGACTCAACGCCACGACGCTTGTTAATCCCACTTCTCCGTCATCGCCGCGACGGATCTCCAACGCCGCTGATCGAAATTTTGAGTCCCCGTCGCACGGATCTTTCAACGCCGCTGACGCGGAATTTATGGAGTCGCCACACGTCAGCGACATCGCCGATATCCAACGCCGCTGACGCCATTGAGCGCCACCGTATTGTCGCTGACAAGCGCCATCAACTGCCGCCGACGCTGGTTTCGCTTCTCTCCGTACCCGCCGCTGGACGTTACTTCCCGCACGCCGCGAGACGGTCAGCTCTGCTTTTTAAGGCTAAGAATCAGTCATTGCTTTCTGGGTTTTTCACCTCGCATATCACACCACCAATACCCGAAACCCTAGCTCCTCAAGACCCGCCCTCACCAAATCGATCTCCTGAAAGCCCCTTCACGCCGGCCGGAGGCCCCTGTTCTCCGACCGCCTCTCAGGCACCCCCGTGAGCTCTCCCTCACACACCGGGTCCTCGGGTCATCGTGGCATCTCCACCTCATACTATGCTCGGTTCCTAGCTCTAGTATCGCTCTCTGGGGGTACCACCGGCCGTCACCTTTCGCTAGTCTTCAGTGATCTTTAGGTTCACGTTTAGGGTATTGTTAGGTTTATTTTAGGTCTTGAGTCATAGTTAGTTTTTTAGCTACCACTCAAGAAGTTTTCGTGTTTTAAGCAAGTAACACCAAAAGCTGGCTTTGTTCGTCTAAGCTCAAGAAGGTCCACTTCTCGGTGTCAAAATAAACATGTATCTTCTAGGTCAATATGTTCGGTAAAGGCAAAATTGCAGCCACCGTTTTAGTCGGCCCAGGACCCGACCCCACTTACGATGTCACACGGTTTGTGAATGCGAGTGTCGCCGGGACGGCTTGGCACCATTTTTTGCAAAAACCCATCGCTCAATAAGGGAGAAGGGGTTTCACCACCCCGATGACTTTTTCCGCAAAGACCACGCGCCAAGGGATGGCATGCCTGCGCCAACCACCCTATCCGCCAGCCGATGAGTGTGGCGCAGTTCCCACGCCAATCTCGCTCCCACAAGTTCAAGAAAGTCGTGGTGCGGGCGATCGGGTCGACTCCTCAAATACGAGTCGATCAATAGTTATTACAGCCTAGAAAGCATGTCCCTTCGGTCGCTCGATCGGCTCCACCTATGCAGCATGTCCCATCTTCGGTATTTATACGCCGTATCGACCAATGGCTCCGTGGTGAGCGGAAAGTCAATAAGGCGCCATGCCGCCCACTTCCCGCGCCAAGCATTGCCTTCATTCTCGCAACCGTACACTTCATCACCGGCCGCGCTCATTCGACGACCGAACGTGTGTGGCGATCGCCAAGCGCAAGCTCCCCTGCCAATCAACTATGCCATCTTACAGATATACCCTTCGATGTTTGCAAAGCTATCAGGATGCCATCCTCCATAACCGAGACGCAAAGATAAACCTCTGGGCACCCTTCTTATCTGGCCAGGTAAACAAGCCTGGTGCCCTCGACACGATAATGAGGCCCGGCTCCACCCTATAAAGGCTATTCGGGCCAAGCTGGACACACTGGGTGTCCCGCGACCTGAGGGGGTCTATGATTCCGGGCCATGAGCCCTGGACGAGGATTTAGCCGTGACTATCGCCGGCTTCCCTCGGGCGATCCCTGTGTGGAGACATCAAGCCGCCCTTCGTCCCACCCACCTCCACCGTCCACCCCTACAAACTCGTGAGGCGCCCCATCCAGCCTCCTCACCCTATCCCCGAGGACCCTGCTCTCACTACGTAGCGCTTGATGCATTCCCGACGAGACCCGTGAGCACCGAGTCCCTCGTCTCACAGATACGGAGGCCCTCCGTGCCGATATGCACTGCCCCGCCAATCGTGCCATCATTCTTCGCAAAGGAGTCCCTTGTGTGCCCGTGACGCCCAGCCTCAAGGCCTCCACCGCCACCACCACCGCCACCGCAAAGGATCACCGGTGGAAGTCCCCTCTTACCTCTAATACTTTTATTTATCGCGGGGACACCGGATTTTGTCGGGTGTGGAAAGTGGGTGGTGATCTGCTCGTTTTTGTTTAGTTATGTTTTTGTTTTTAGTATTTGTGTAGTGCTTTTGCTCTCGTCTCAAAGATATTAGTCGTATGTTTGCGTAGTTTTTACTTTTTTCCATTTATTTTGCTGAGTCATGTGTTAGTTTGCTCAAGATGTGTTAGTCATTCATGTAGTATCATAGTAGGCAAAGCCATGTTGGAAAGTCGAGATCATTTTGACCGACCGCTTGACATGGCGATTGGATGCATACACGTTGATTTGGTAATTAGTTGAATAGGGTGGAAAGTGCTTAGCGAACCAACCCTTTCCGGTAGTCAAGAAACTATTCGATGATCCTATCACATTCACACACTACTGACCTTCAGGGTATGCATAGGTGTCGAGACCAACTACTAAAGTTCGACAAACCTTGGGAGATTCTAACCATCTAAGTGATGGGACACCCAATCAAAAGAGGATTGTCATTGAGCCCCAACAAAAGAAAAAAAATAAAAATAAAAATAAAATAAAATAAAATAAAATAAAATGAAAAAGAAGAAGAAAAAGTCAAAAGAGTCAGGTGAGTTAGAATAAGTGGACCCAATCGAATCCCTGCACACCGAGGGGCCTTCAAAGCCTAATGCCCTGCCAACCGGGCCGGAGTCATTGACCCCCCCACCGCCTCGCCACGGACGTAAGATGACTTTTCCACAACCTGTGTGGCCTTGAGTTTGGCTGAAAGTGTCTTGGGTGAAGTTTGAAGGGAACTTAATGCCCGGTGCCTTAAATCAACCGGCGGAGTCACCTGTGGATCCCCCGCACAGAACACTCAACTAAAACGCACTGTCTTTTTCCATTTCTTTAGGTACTTAGAAAGCCTCGTGTGTCACATGAATGCATGGGTGCTCATTCCTTCGGATAGCTTCTTCCAAAATAGTGAATCGAGCTTAAGCTTGGGGTACCTGAGCCCAGGGCACACACCTGAGGTCGTCCCATTATACGCAATACAGTCATTGGGAAAGGTTATTGAAGACCACAATTTGGAGACACTAGTCACTTCCACCTGTTCAACCTGAGCTTCCGAAAGTCAAATGATCCACTAGGTCCCCAAAACCCTCCCAGTTTCTGTTAGAAAGGTGAGTCACCAAACTCGATCCTCCATTTTTCTCGAAGATGTGTACCACCTGCCTTAGTGTTAGTTTCAAGATGTCAAAGTGTGTGTTCTATTTAGCCCGGCCTGCTCGGGGGACGCTAAAGAAACTAAGCCTGGGGTGATGAGTGTCTAAAAAACACCCTCATATTATACCCGTCTGCTTTTCCTTTTCATGCTATTTTATAGTAATTTCATAGTTTTTGTGGCTGTGACTCGAATTGGTAAGCCTGGGTTTGCGGATGTAGGCACACGGGTTAAAAAAGGCAAATGCCGTAGCTAACTTCCTCGAGCAATGGAGCCAGCAGAAATTGGTTGCTACGTCAGCGACGCCTCCAACGTCAGCGACGCTTCCATCGCCGTGCGGACGCCCCAACATCACGACGCTGGTCAACAATGCGTAAGTCAACATTCTCGTAAATGTCGCGGACGCCAACGCCGCGACGCCAGCTCGAGATCCAGACCTTATCATTTAAAGTACGAATGGCTCAAATCGTGGCATCGGAGGCGCACAAACGAGGGCACCAATTCGCAGCGTGAGGACAATGCACTTTGGACGAAGTGCCCGGATTTGTATTGTTTCCATTTATTTTTGGAAATTAGAACGATGTTTGAAATTTAAACATTTTCATATTCCTCGTGTTCGCATGCTCTAGATTTTATATCTAGTGGTTTTGTCGAACCCCGTGTGTCGATGGATTAAAATTACACTTTATATTGTTCGTTATTTATCTATTTGTTTTCATCATCCGGCCTATGTCTATATTTAATTATATGGTGATAAGTCTCGGCCAACATTGGCATAATCACACTGGAGATCCGAGATCTCGAGGGAGATGAGGTTATCCAGGATCTCGTAGTAAATTCTTCGGGCCACCCCAGAATAGAGATATTCGATCCCGAAGGTGGCATCCAAGTTAGAACATTTAAGCATTTCTAATATCGAGCTGAGATAGAGATATACTCAAATCTATTCACGAGATAGGCGATATACCGAGAGAGGATATCTTGTAAGTAAGATCACCTCGCCTAATCGACAAATGATAAATATATTGAATAATAGCATCCTTAAGGAATAATCCATCAACTCGACAGGAGACATAACCCCTCTCTAGTCTTCAATACCAGCACCATTAGAATCTAAAAACTTAGTCGACTTTCACATATTCACTTCTTTCCTAAAAATCGCTCCCTTCGGGATATTATCTAAGAAGCCGAACTCAGGAAGTCAATACACCCGTCCCGTGATCGGCGTCCTGCACCGTGAGTACACTATATTACTGGGCGACGTTGCACTTGCGCACATAGGCGCACATTTTACACCAACCGCTGCCACTGTCGATTCCTACCCACAACCTCTCCGTGGATAGGAAATTCGGGTTCACCCACATGCTCGCTTGAAATCTCAGAGATTCGATATGGAACTTGAACGGCATATGTGGATCATGAGGATAGTTAATCATTCCATATTCTTCACCAATAACCTAAGGATGTGAAGAAGGCGACCATAACTCATTGTATAAGGAGGAAATATGTTGCCCCTCATTTGATGAATCGCCATTGAGTTCCAATACTCATTGACTCAACCGGCCGACAATGAATCCTCATCGTATGGTGTCATCCTTCGTTGTCTTCCTCTATATGGCTTCCAATGGCTCCACACCCTGATCGCCCAGACCCGTGGCTCATCTTGTGTAGCATGTGCAAAATCATTCTACCGGTGAACGGGTCGGATATTGACTTTGTTGTGGATATGCAATATTCCACCATCATTTCCAATATCGCTACCATCATTACCCCCTCTCCTCAACCATCATATCCTATAAAGTGGCACACCAAAGAAACTCGTCTACCACTATGTTCAACACTTGAATCAAAAGAGGGTCGAGAAGTAAAAGCGGGTTGAAATGAGTCCCTCGTGTCTTGACTAAAACTGTCACTATGAACTTCTTCAGATAAAACCCGCTCAACATCAACACCCGCTCGAACACGTGCGCCACTGTGGATCGGGATTTCCATCTTCATCATCTAAATGGAGAAAGTCTAACCCATTGAAATAGTTGATTCTCTGCCTTCTCACCAAACCTCGCCGCTGTAAATTTCAAGTAAATCGAGAAAATATTTTCTAAGAATCCTTATCTAGCCTCACCTCCATATCACCTGATCTTTAGTTTCATGTTGTAATAACAAGTCCGAATTGTCGGAGCTCAGATAAGCCAATTTCTCGTTTGGTATGAATTAGAGCAAATGTGTTCAATTTCTTTTCACAAGGTGAAGATGATGCGGTTTGCGAAAGAACCCTTTAAGGCCAAAGTCCTTAATGTTGGAACGTGATTTAATACAAAACCACCATTTACCAAGAATAAAAATTACTATATTCAATAATATATAATAATAAAATACTTATAATGAGAATTCTAACACTCACCAAGAACCATTTTTGATCTTGACGTTATTGTTGCCCCGATCACCAAATCCCTTTTTTGCATCACCTTAATAGTATAAGCCGTGGAAATTCACAATGTCAAACAATCTAATATAAAAATCACTGAATAAATTTGAATCACTAATTAGAATCGAAACTCAATAATTTACCCTCATTTCCAAAATTACATGTGCCTTCAAGATTAGGATCTAATTTAGAAAAACCCATGAACTTTGAAGTAGTTTCAGTGTGGTTACAACCAACTCGTGTCTATATTGAAATTTTGATTGGGGATAGTATACCGCACACAGTTATTGAGTAATTAAGATGCGATAATAATATAAACATAATATTATTAAATGTGAATATCGCAATAAGAGGATAGTACTAGTTACCCGTCGCATGAAGAGGATGCTTAAGGGTTCTATCCCAACGACCGCGATGATAAAAGCCACCCACTTCCGCTTTTGAGTCGATCTAAATTTGTCTTCATCAACGTAATCAACCTCAGACAAATGGCATGGTCGGGATCGACTTCGAATCAACAATGCGGCTAATCAGATATAAGGCTCATGCGACACTAGCCTTCTACACCTTCTCCCAATATACATGATCAAACATGAGTCTTTCAACCTCATGTCCAACTGGGTCCAACTAAGCTCGTGGAGATGCCCATTCTCATTACTAATAAATATTTTCTTCAAATCAACCCCTCTTTTTCTCGCGAAGACCTGTCAAGGGCAATAAAGTTTGTTGCAGTGGGAATCTTGTTGCTCCGTGACGCACGACATATTCCACTTCAATGCACTGTCGCGATTTTCGCAAGCAACCAACCATGATTGTAAATGAAGCTGGTTATCTTTCGACCATTCCCGATCAACCGAGCAACACTATCCCTTTTACCAATGTCTTCAAACAGCCAAATCACGCGGCCGCACATGGAGTCCGGGGCATGCATTGTATTTCTTCATCAACAACTTTCCCGCTTTCACAAATGTCGATCCATTATCTGGTTACACTGGTAATCGACATTTGCTTCTCCAACTTCCTTGATAACGTCCTTCAATAAACCATATATGTATTTGTTGTCTTTAATTTTATCTGACGCATCAACCGATTTAAGGGAAAATTGCGGCTTCCTTTTGAATAAACCATGGTACCAATAATGCTCAATTTAGCTGGGTCCTGGCCCATCCATCGCACATAATCGTACATCCATATGTCTCCCATTTCTCCCCTTTGTATGTTGACATAATCTTCCATTTCTTTATACTCCATTTCCAAAGTACTCGTTTTGATTTCTCGTATGGAGATGGTGTTCGATGCCCATCCCTATATATAATAATTAAAAAGGAGTCAAGGCAAGAAATTTGTAATAATAATTTAAGATAATAATGTCACTATTAAAACATATTAAACAATTAGACAAACCTGCTTGTTGTGCACCAAAAATCATATTCTTAAAATGGTGCGAGTCCGCTTTTTGAGGTGGAACACTTTCATATATGAAAAACTTGCTAATTAATCGTCCCATTGTTTCCTGACAACCACCTTTGAACATATTTTTTATGCTTTTGTTTGCGTACCGAAGACTTTATAATGGATGGTGCATCATGTGATGGATCCGCATGTCAACACCTTGTGACCTTTTGTATACGCCTCTTGATGGATCACCCGGTTGTGAAGACGCTTACTGCAATTATGCAAAAATACATAATCAATTCAATTTAAATTATTTTATACATGATTATGTAAAAAATGAATTAGGTATAAAAGATTTACCTATTTTTCTTTGCTTCTCATACCCCGCAACGTTGCTCCCTGCTCCATTCACTAGCTTTTGACAGACGTATCGCTCAATATCTTCATCTCGCCTCATCACAAGATAGCCAATGGATACATATACACACATCCTCATCACCCTCCTCCCCTCCTCCCTCCCTCATCCATCATCAACGACGCAGACGTTTTCCCTCCATCATGCTCTACCCGCCGAATTTCTTCCATATGAGTCGCTTTTCGCTTGCTTTTACTCTTTATTCTAAGAGTTGCTTCATTTCTCGCTTTAACCTCTCTACAAGACATTTGGACACCCTTAGTATTTGAATGGGATCCGTATGCGCATGAAACTTTAAGTGTGCAATTCCACCACTTTATGCTTAAACACAATAATTGCAAATTGTTCCATTTTTATGTCCGGGTCTGGGGTAGCGCAATACCTCCATGCGTGATTCTGCTCCACCTCCACTACCCATCCTATAAACACATGCGCATTTTAAAACTACGATACATTAAAAATAAAATATGCATTTAGCATATGTTTCAAACTTCTAATATAATAATATAGTTAATTAATAAATCAAAAAAATATTACCTAATATGTTTTAATTAAAATAACTATTAACAAAATAACTAATATACTAATTAACTAAAAATTATATTATCAAATTAACCATAATAAAACTATAGTATAAAAATATTTATTATAAACTAATTCAACATCAAAATAAATTAAGATACATTAAAAATAACATATGCATGTAACTAATATGTTTCAAATTTTCTAATATAATATATACTAAAATAAATTAAGATACATTAAAAATAAAATATGCATGTAACTAATATGTTTCTAATTTCTAATATAAATTAGTTAATTAATAACTAAAAAATTAATTAACTAATATGTTTTAATTAAAATAACTATTAACTAAATAACTAATATAATTAATTAACTAAAAATTATATTATCAAATTAAACTATAATAAAACTATAGTATAAAAATATTTATTATAAACTAATTCAACACCAAAATAAATTAAGATACATTAAAAAAAATAACATATGCATGTAACTAATATGTTTCAAATTTTCTAATATATATACTAAATAAATTAAGATACATTAAAAATAAAATATGCATGTAACTAATATACTAAATTTAATATAATATAAGTTAATTAATAACTAAAAATTAATTAATCAATATGTTTTAATTAAAAATGTAACTATTAACCAAATAACTAATATAATACATTTAATCAAAAATTATATTATCAAATTAAACTATAATAAAATTATAGTATAAAAATATACTTTATTATAAACTAATTCAACACCAAAATAAATTAAGATACATTAAAAATAACATATGCATGTAACTAATATGTTTCAAATTTTCTAATATAATATATACTAAAATAAATTAAGATACATTAAAAATAAAATATGCATGTAACTAATATGTTTCAAATTTCTAATATAATATAATTAATTAATAAAAAAAAATTAATTAACTAATATGTTTTAATTAAAATAACTATTAACTAAATAACTAATATAATTAACTAACAAAATTATATTATCAAAATTAAACTATAATAAAACTATAGTATAAAATATTTATTATAGACTACTTCAACACCAAAACAAACTAAGAAACATTAAAAATAAAATATGCATGTAACTAATATAATATAATTAATTAACTAAAAAATTATATTAGTTAGTAATATAATTAATTAACTAAATATTATATTAGTTACTAATATGTTGATGAACTAAAATAATATTATTTAGATATGTAAGTAAATGATCTAAATTTGTAACATTACATAATTATAATTATTTAATAGTAGTATGTAATAAGTTTCAAACATTATATCTAATATACTTATTACTATAAAATTAAACCATAATAAAACTATAGTATAAAAAATATTTATTAGACACTCTACCACCAAAACAAACTAAGAAACATTAAAAATAAAATATGCATGTAACTGTAATATAATATAATTAATTAACTAAAAAAATTATATTAAGTTAGTAATATAATTAATTAATTCAAATATTATATTAGTTACTAACAATGTTGATGAACTCAAAATAATATTGTTTTGTATATAAGTAAAATGATCTAAATTTAACATTACATAATTATAATTATTTAATAGTAGGATGTGTAATGTCTAAGTGTCAAACATTATATATAATCTAATTTATTACTATCAAATTAAACCATAATAAAACTATAGTATAAAAATATTTATTATAGACTACTTCAACACCAAAACAAACTAAGAAACATTAAAAATAAAATATGCATGTAACTAATATAATATAATTAATTAACTAAAAAATTATATTAAGCTAGTAATATAATTAATTAACTGAATATTATATTAGTTACTAATATGTTGATGAACTAAAATAATATTTAGATATGTGGCAAAATGATCTAAATTTCTAACATTACATAATTATAATTATTTAATAATAGTAGGATGTGTAATGTCTAAGTTTCAAACATTATATCTAATCTAATTTATTAATATCAAATTAAACTAAAATAAAACTATAGTATAAAACTATTTATTATAAACTATTTTAACACCAAAATAAAACTAAATAAAATATGCATTAAAACAAAATTAATGAACAAAGAAACATACCTTAATTCACAAAGATCTTCCAAAAAATTAGGATAAAGAACAAAGAAAAAAATATTTGAGAGTGAAATGGAGGTTAGATGTGGATGGATGAGTTTGTAATGATATTGTATGATTTTAGGGGTATTTATAGAATTTTTTGGAGTCAAAAACAGTTGCATTGTCAAAAAACCGTTGTGATTTATTTCTAACCGTTGGATTTGATTTGGTTCAAATCTCGACCGCTGGATCATCATATATCCGTTATAAATCATTCTGGACCGTTAGATCAAGCTTTAGATTTAAAATCAACCGTTGGATAAAAAATATAGCAGTTGGATTCTTTTAAAAACGCGGAAGAAATCTGAACCGTTGGATTAAAAATATAAAACAATCTGATGGCCAGGATTTCCTGGATTTTTTTTCCGAAAAATCGGCGATAAATTCATTTTATCGCCGAAAAAACACGCCTTTTTTCTCCCTTCTCCGTCAACGCGCTGCTCCCAGCCGCTGCGCTTTTCACGCCCGAGCAGACAAATCGAAAAATTGAATTTTCCGGATGCCACGAAATTTCGCCGATTTTCCCGATTTTAAAACGATTTTTCCGGCAGTCGAAATTTCCTTGCATTTTTCTTTTCCAGGCTCACCGAAAACCGATTTTTCGGAGAAATATCGACCAAAAAATCTGAAATTTTTTTCCCTGGGCTTAGGGCGAGTGAGTGGAGCCTGAGGACTCTGGCACGAGATGATGAGTTGTGACATCTCAAGCAGGATCATGCATTTGCCGGAATGTGTGTTTAATTTTGGAACACAGACCGCACTCCTAAGGATAAGCAGCTCACCTCTGTGTGATTCCACGAGCATTAACCTCACCCGTCGTAGGATATTTTGCCAGTACGTGGGAGCATGTGAGGTGGGGACTCGGCCGTCCTGGGAGGCCGAGAGATGGAAGAAAGCCTGGGTTTGCGGGCTTCATTTTATGTTGTATACATGTATTGAAACTTCTAATTTTAGTATGTGGTATTGTAAAAGAGTAAAAATAGTTTCAACTTTTGTAATCCATTATCGGATATAGTCAGATTCATAGCGGGTATGTATGATGAGTATCGCTTATGGGCCCGCGGTCGCTTTACTCTTGTTGTGGGATTATATCGAGACCGTCAGGGACAGTATATGCAGCTCTTGTATTCGGTAGAGCTCCCCGTACAAAGGAGACTCTCGCCCGATTACGGAAAAATGTCGTCGCCCGACATCTTCACGAAGTATTTCTGCCGACTGCAATAACCCACCCCCTGCTCAAGGCCACACAACGCTTCACACTAACGCTCAACGATTCTACACAAAGCCATGCAGCCTCTTGTGACTTCAACTCAAATCAGCCGACCCGAGCCCTCGCGGCTCACTTCGACGAGTTCATCCACTCAGCACAGGCCACGCAGCCTAAGGAGTCAGTTCGACTCAAGCAAGTCATCTGACAGAACCCAATAGCTCACGTTGACGAGCTCAACCATTCTACATAGGCCATGCAAAATTTAAGGAGTCACCCACTCAAGCAACCTCGCCCAACGTAGCCCGCCAGCCACTCGACCGGGGCCCCACGTCTTACTCAGCATAGGCCATGAAGTCAAAGGATTCAGTTCAACTCAGGCAACTCAGCCGACGGAGCCCAGCAGCACTCTCTGACGAGCTTAACCATTCCACATGACGAGCTCAACTATTCTGCATGTGCCACAGCTCAAGGGACGTCACCAAAGTTATTCAACCCATAAGGCTTAAGAGCTCTAAGAGCCGCCTCAAATCTCGACCAATTTCTAAGGAGTTCAACATCACAACTCGCGCTTAATCCGTACCATGCAAACAAAGCAAGTTAAATCAAGCGTACGAAGAGCACAAAACGTAGTAGGCGAAAGAAGTAAGATGAAATAATGAATGTTCATTGAAGAAAATATTACATATGTCTTGGGTCCCAGGCCCAAATAAACAAAAAAAAAAAAAAAAAAAGAAGAAGAAAAGTGTAAAAGTCGACGTTGGGCAAGCGAAGACAAGCACAAAGGAGATCGCATCGTAAGGGAGCAAACGATGAAGAGGGAGCTGACCTCACGGTGCCAGCTCTCCTTCCAAAGATAATCGCAGGAAGGACCCTTCCTACTCATCAGCTGGAAGGTCGGTTGAAATTCCAGGCGCAGATAGGCACGCTCTCTCTTCCGAAAGGCAAGCCACTCGTAAATCCATTGATTAGATGCTCAAATTTCAATCTTCCAATAACTTCGTCCCGCTGAGCCACCAAAGATATTTGCTGATGAAGATCCCCACGCAACCTGTAACACTCCTCATTCAGGTGTCCCACCGAGCCGACTGCCTCGGTAGCCTTGCGACGAACCTCATCCAACAACGTCGTCTTGTCATGAAGATCATCTTTGATTGCACGCTAGCCTCTCCCGACCTCGAAGCTCGGGCCTCGGGGATCGTGAGTAGCCGTCCCCCGACCATCCGGGTTCTCCCCATACTCGGGCGACCAGCCCGTCCCAGCCTCCCATCATCGGCGTTCGCACAAATTCTCAATTCATCCCAGAAATCCAAAAGCTCGCCTTCGCCGCCCCCCTCAAGCTATTCCGGCCCTCGGTTTTCCTTGCCCTACCCTGACACCCAGCCGAAGTGGTATGTTCGCATCCAACTTGAGCTCACTCCGCTTCCCACATACTTTGCATCCACCGACCTGCAAACACCGTCAGATGTGAGGGCAGCCACCCTCGCCTTATAAGCTCGAGCCGCTTTAGCATGACCTTCATTTATTTTGGCTTTTCTAGCTAAACCCTTCAAATGAGTAGCCACATGTACATCCAGCATAAAATCAACATCCAACGCAAGCTCAAAACTCATCTCGAAATGAAGTCAAAAAGGGCAAGGTACGAGAACTTACGGAGGGGACCCCCTAGAAAGATAGGGTCAACGCCTCATCAACGGACAGCTTAACCGACCTCTTAAGATCATAGTCCTTAAGAATGCACGACCGCGCCCGGGCCGCAAGCTCTCAAGACTGGTAGTAAAGAACCCCATCTCCCGCCCTTACTCGGGGGGGTTCCTGATCTTCCTCCTCGCCTCCTCTCTCCGAGCGCGACTTAACTTTCTTCGCTGGGCGAAGGGTTCCAGACGGTGATAGGTGTGGACGCTAACTGCTCAACTGCCCCCACCTCGGGCGGGCACCCTCCCGCTCTCGCAGTCGTGCATCCCACAGACCCAGCTAAAAACTGAGCAGAGCCATAACCCGTCTGACATGGATACGAGGATTCGAGAAGATGACGATACTCAACTTCGGAACTTTAACCAAAACCGGCCTATCCTTCTCAACGTAGTCGCGGCGCTGCTTCCTACCCGCCCGGATACCACCTCCAACCGGGCCAACGCTTCCCCAAGTGGGTTCAAGCACAGAGTTCAACCCGAGGAACTTTTACAAGGGAAGGAGGCGAACGCCCTCAAAAGCGCCAGACGAGTGGACTTCGAACTCGATGGGTCGGGAACATCCGACTTAATCAACTCCGCGTAAGGACGAGGAGGGCACTCAGCCAACGCCAACGCTATGGAGTTATCTTCAGCACTGAGATCAATTCGAGCACTTGAGAAATATGTAGACAGTACATAATCAGAGATGTCCAGCGACCACGCACAAGTTACAACCAAAAACAGAACGAATACTCACGAAGATTCTCGGGGGTAACCCAAGCTATTGGAACGCCCAGAGTGTCGTCCTTGTCGAGAGGATCTCCCACTACGCAAACGAAAAATAGCGCCCTTCCACGCCCCATGGGAGTGAGGAAGATCTAAATCACCGTAGGGGCCCTGCAACGCCAGAAAAATAAAGAAAGCTCCCTGGATGTCTCCTTCGGCTGAAAAGATAAAGAAGCAAGGCTATGCCGGGAAATCAATCGAGCCCCTCATTCCTAAAGAAACCGCCAGACTAACCAAAATGCCCCAACCATCGGGCGCCGAAGTCACAGACACACATTGAAATGCTGCGGAACCCCTTTTATGAAGGGATGCAAAGGGAAGCGAAGACCGGGCATTCCAGCCACTTCAAGAAATACACCATCCTAAAGCAATGCACCACACATACCTGGCCAAAACGCCGTGTGGGACCTCACACCCGAACGCCTCAAAAGGAGGCCGATAACGTCCGGGAAAAGCGCGAGCCCCATACGAAGGACCGACCTTGCCAGTCCCACAAGGCCAAAAGCATGCTTAACGACGTATCTCGGGATATTCTGACCCCCTGGGTATTTAATCGCATTCACTTTCCCTCTTCGCCCTCGTCCAAGGGAAAGAGGAGGCGCGGGGCACTCAAACTAACCCGACCAAATCCAAGCCTGAGACACCGCCGCCTCTCGCCCAACCATCAATACCGAAGAGTCACCATCGATACGCGAAAGAAGAAGAACGACCGGACCCGATGAAATTGATAATGGTAAAACAAAATTCAGCCTAACCCAAACAACTCGCCTTATCGCCCGAAAGAAATCAAGGAAATCAAGACGCAGCTGGACCCGTAAAGACACAACGTAGAAAAGACTCGCATCATCAAAAAGGCTCTACGTAAGACTAAGAGAGAAGGAAGTCTCTACTCTTAAAGGCAAATAAAGGGTCCCAGAGCAGTGGCACACAAGATAGAGGATGTCCGCGAAAGAAACAAAGGGAAACTGAAGGGGATGGAAGAAATAAGCGCGAAAACCGAAGAGTCATCATTATCATAAGACAAATGACGGCGACTAAGCCCTAACTAATCCAGCCCCGAGCAGACACGTGGAAATTACACCAAATGCGATAAACTAACGCATGTTCTTTTGCCCATCGTACATTACCGGTATTAATGCGGCTTGCAAGAATCGATGCGCTTCAAAAATAAGCTCACAGCTCCATCTCGGCCAGCCCAAGAAAGAGGCCGCCCAAATAAACACGAGGCCCGTCCGCTTAACCCTGCTGAGCACATTTATCGGAAGATTTGCGCTTTCACGCCAACATTCAAGCCTTTGGTGCCGCCTCAGCACATACCAACCCGACGCCCAAAAAACTAATTATGGAAGCTCCCCAATAAGTACATAAAATAGAATAGTCCCCCCAATAATATATTATTCCTCGTTAGTCCACTAAATTCACCAATAAGGAAAGAAAGACAATAATGACGCATCAAATCTATCCCCCAATAGTTAGGGCTGAAAATATCCCAAATAACCGGCCCTCATATATCCTATAACAACCGATACCTGACTATAATAAGAAATATCCCATCAAATGGGAGTGAATCCTAATTACCATCCAACTGGGAGAATATCTACTATAAATACAAGGTTACCCCATCGGTGAAAGTGCACGCAACACATTCTCGCCCTCTAAGGCTTCTTGGGCAGCTTCTCTTTATCTCATAAGAAATCGATTAGTGCTTGAAGCGCTTATGGCGAAGCCCCGTCGAGACCCCCTCGTTTCGTTAAGGCAGTGAGTACTACGACCAAGGTTTGCAGATCGGAATTGGTGCCAGCCATACTTTCAGCTCCGACGATCCAAAGCTCACATTCCTGCCCGCTGAACCGGCCCAAATTCTTTGTACGCGACTTATACGCTCCAACTCCAATTCCCGCTTGAAAAGCATCATCAAAACTAATAAATATTATATTATAAGCATCATATTTCATTAGAAAATAAAAACAACATTAATAAAAGCCACATAATAAAATTACTATTAACCAAATAATAAAAATACAATAATATAAAAACTAACACAAGGGTATATCACCCCATAATTTCCAATTCCAAGATATTCACATTAAAATAAAATTACCATCATTGTGACCACTTTGTTCAACTTGTTGTGTGACTACAGGCATTTTTTCAATAATCTCTATTGTTTTTCAATTTTAAATTTTTTCAAGCTCGAACGGATCAAATATGGAATGAAGATTTTCTCCATAATTTTTTTTTTCTTTTAAAAAATAAATATAAATTAGTATTCCAAAATAAATATATTAAAATGATTTTACTATATTGTATATCTTAAATATATCTTAAAAAATAACATATGTTATAAAATATTATTAAAATAATTATTTTATTATTATAAGAATAAAATAAAGCAGAGAATAGTAATATAATATTAAAATAATAAAAATAATAATAATTACTATTCACACCGAAAAGTGAAAATGAAAAATGAAAAAGATGGTTGAAATGTATATTTTTAGGTGTAAATTTCTAAATATAAAGATGGAGTGAAAAATGGAGAATGATTAGGTCATGTTTAGTATGTAGAAAATTTTCTGTTTTCTCTATTCAAACTTTTCGAAAACAAGGAAAACATGCTTGGGCCATTTGGTCGACAAACAACAAAATTTGAAAACAGTTAAAATGAATTCACTATTTTCAACATTTTATATATGAACAAAACAGCTTCAGGCTGCTTCCCAGCTTTTCGAATTAAATCGAAAAACATAAGATTTGCTGGACACAAAACGAAAAACACGAGACAAGGGCTATTTTCTTTCTTTTTCTCTTCCTCTTTCGCCTTCTACACTTCGATTTTCTTATTATCAAGCCTCTCACAAAAAAAAACACGGATTGCCAATAAGAACCTATATTTTAAACACATTTTCATCGTTCATTAACTTCTCATTCTTCTCAAAGAAAATACTTTACAAAACTAATTTTCTTATTATTTATTTTCAACCAAATTCAAGACGAAACGTATTTTCTCAAAATTTTAAAAATTAAAAGATGTAATATATCGAAAAATTTCATATTCCGACTTGATAGCTAAAAATTTTCGAACCAAACGTGCTGGGGAAGCTTACTACGTATGTGTCAGCCAAAGTCAAATTGGAAACCTCATGATTACTTCCTGATAAGCCTGTGCACTGTTCACCCGGAGGAAATCTTAGGCCTTTTTCTGTTCACCTTGGGCCTTGACCCACCCCAAATCAATTTAGGCCCAGAATGTAGCTGATCTTTTCCTACCGTTTGAATTTTGATCATTTGATTTTCGTCGCTGTGAACTCCACTGCAAGCAGAAACCCTAGCGGTTCAAAATGTCGATGCCACAGTTGAGTCGTACGAAGAACATTGCGAAACGCTCGAAGAAGTACTTGGATGAGGCCCTTTACAAGAGACTGTTTAAAGATGGTAGCTCTGAAATGAGCGTACGAATACAGTTGAATCGTTTCCTCAAAAGTTCCAAGCGAGTCTTCAAATGGGAGGTTGGTGACACTGTCAAGAAGCTCCGCGACTGCAACCGTTTCTATCCTGCTCTTAAGGTTTGCTTCTAACCTATTATGTTCTCTGATTTCAGTCTGGGAACTGGAGGATTTGAGTTCATAAACCGATTTATTTCCTTCGTTTTTCATGAGATTTATGTTTCGATTCTGACTGGATAATGCCATTTTTAAGAACTAGGGTCAGTCTTTGGTCTTTGGTCTTATGGAATTGAGATTGAATTCGACATACTCCATAGTCAAAAACCATGTCACTGTAGTGTCAGGATTTTCGATTCCGAAATGTGGCATAATCGATCACATAAAAATGATAATCCCAGTGAGAGGTTTATATATTAACTGTCATAGATATCTTGTGTGAGTTGGTATGCATAAGAACGCACAGGAACCTCTCGCCCTCCAAAAATTCATGGTCAGGGGGACCGCACGAGGCTTCCTCTGGAGCATCTTTTATATTGAACCTCGGAAATTCCATTTTTGTAAGTCTTGTTTATTCTTCCAAGTGACCATTGGTTCTTGCATTGCCTTAAGCTTTGGCAGACCCTTCGAATTCGGACATGGAGATCCCAACACCGTGAATGATTTCGAAATAGTAGGAAGAAATGCACCAATAATTTTTGTTGGTTTTCTGCTTGAATAATTTTATGCTGGGGCAATGTTGGAAATAGGAATTTGTTTATTTTTTATTTATTTTGAAGTCTTATAATCTTGTCTCATAAGAAATAATGCAAATTATGTTGAATATCCCCCTGAGGCTCCGCTTGATGAATGCTGCTCTATTTATCCAAAAATTCTAATAGAAAGTTATTGTGTTTTCTTTCCCTATTTTTCATGATTTCTAGATTGTTATTGCTGTAGAAAAAGACTATGATAACCCATAAGAATAAAAAAAAGGAAAAATGGAAGACAAAAATAAGGAGAAAGTTACAGAAGCCAGAACCCAGCGCTCCTTAAGGCCTAAACAACCATTGCATTGCCTCCCTGTTTCCAGAAAGGGAGAAAGTATTATGTCCTTTATATACACTTGACGAAAATACATTGTCTTTGAAGGGCAACTCTGATTGCTTGAGTTCTTCAAAACCTCTGCCCTTTGCCCCTTCCGGTAGACACTTGAATAGGCAAAAAGAAGTGGCCCTTCGCAACCTTTTGACCGCTTTAGGAAGAATCTAAGTCACAAAAAAAGAAGGGATATTTATAAATAATGTGGAAAATCTAGACTAATATAAAGGTACTCTCTTGTTTGATCGATGACTAAACAAAAGTCTCCATAATTGTATAGGGGGGTAGGTTTGTGGAAATCTTTGAGGAGGTGGAGTTTTCTGGTTAGTAATCATTATCATTTGTGGTCAGGAGATGGGAGGAGAGGACAAAGTTTTGGCTAGTTGGAGCGGTAACACCTCGAACCGCTACCCCACTTAGTTTACTATTGCTTGTGCAAAGAATGCTTGGGTGGAGGGTTTGTGGAGTGCGGAGATGGGAGGGGGTTGTTGGAATCCTAGTTTTGTTAGACCTTTTAACGATTGGAAGATGGATGATGTGGAGAGTTTGTTGTGTCTATTTGGGAGGGGAGGTGATTGAGGGTGCGGAGGGCATCGTTTCAAGTGGATGTCCAAAAATGGTTTGTTTTCTATTAAATCTTGTACAAACTTCGGAGCAAAAACGCCCCTTTCTTTTCCATTCGAAGACTCAGGTTTAGCCAAAAATTAGCTTTTTGCGTGGGAGGCTTAATGGGCAAGATTTTTAACCCAGGATCGCCTTTAGAAGAGAGGTTTGTCCCTCTGCTAGTTGAAACCCTTGTCTAGAGAGAGTGAGGAATCGTGGCCACCTTTCTCCTTCATTGCTCTAAGACAAAGCAGTGCTTGGGATTCCTGGTTTTTCTCCATTTTGTGTCTTCGATTTTTTCGGCTTCGCTTAAGGATTTCCTTAGGATGGAAGGGTACATTTTCGCCAAGGATAAGTGAAGAGTTTAATGTAGTGTGTCTTTTTGTGCATTTGACAATTTGGAAGACCAAAATGGTATTGTTTTTAGAGATGAGGCCTTTGGTCTATACAAAAACAAAGCCCCTGCAAATGATTCAGCGGTCGAACAGAGATGGACCTATAAACCTGTCTCACTCATTGATCGTGGCTTGAGCTATGCGGTCTTTTTGAGGCTTTTGCTCTTTTTTCGGTTTCCCTTGCAGGTGACGCGTTTCTTCTTGTTTCTTAGGTCACCGGTGCCTCTTCTTTAACACGTTTACTTATCAAAAAAAGGAAAAAGAAAAGAAATTCGTCCCTAATAACGTAGGTATGCAATATATTCCAGTACAATAGTTATTCAACCCCTTCCCAAAATTTAGGTTACATATAGCTAACTCGAATGTTACCGTAATCGAAAAATTTTCACCGGAAAACCCAACTACTATTCCTTAAATGCTATGCTAATTGTGTACAACATTATCATTTCCAAAGAAAATCTATAAGATGAAATCATAGTTTTTGCCTCACGAAGTGGATTCAACCACACTAAAAATTGTGGTTTCTCGAGCTTTATTAGTAATGAAATTGCGAATATTTCTTCAACTAAGTTTGATGACATTTTGCACGCAATTACTAGTTTAATGAACCTTAACAAATATTATCAGGTTGATTAGCAAAAAAGAGCATTGTCTAATCGGTCCATCTTAAACTTCCCTGGATTTCACCAATCCCCCTACAGCTAATTGTTTGCTTAGTTCTCGAGCCACCGAGGAGAAATGGCCGGGCTCAAAATTGTGAAAACACATGTCGCTTGTTGATTTGCCCTACCAAAGACTCAAATTTGTCGTCTTCTTTCTCCTTCTAGAAAACCTTCAAAACTCTTCTTATTAAATTTTTTGTTTGATTCAAGTTGTCTAGGTGTGAACGTGAGTTGAAAAAGTTGGAGTGCATGATTAATTATAATGGGCAAAAGAGCAGGAAAGGTGCATACAGAGACATGGGTAATCTTTTGCTGAAGTTTTAATGAAGATTAAAATCCTTTTGTGGAATGTGAGAGGGGTTAATAACCTTGAGAAGAGGAAAGTTATTAAGCAATTTATCAGGGATCAGAGGGTTGATTTGGTGTCTTCGCACATGAAAGTCCGTGCTGCTTCTCCTCGCGCTCGGGCCCGTAGCTCGGGGGCGTGGAGATTTAGGAGAGCGGGTTCTCGTTGATGCACTCGGGGGACAACAGGGTATTCTCGTTATTTTGGGGACAAGAGAACCTTTGGATTTAGTCGACATGGTGGTCGTGGTCTTCTTCGCCTTTCATGCTTGTTCAGAATGTGGATGATGGGTTCACGGATTTCACCTGGGTGTATGGCTCTCATTGCGGGTATTTCTGAGGGAAAACTGGGAGTGAGTCAGCGCTTAGAGGCTTACGGACAAGTCCTCGTGTGTCAGGGTGATTTACACCCAACAATCTCCATATGAGAGCAATGGCGCTGCAGAGTTACTCGCTATGCACTGCTGTCAAAGCCCGCGACGATTGGCCGAGGAATTCGGGCCTGCAGGAGGCCCTTCACCGTGAGCGGTGCAAAATGGTCGAGCCGATGTCTAGGATTGACAGTTCCTGCTTCGACCTGGAGAGTTACTCAATGGGTGGCAATTCAATGTACTCTACCTAGACCGTGATTTCAAACTGCTTCCATCCTTCTAGATGGTGGAGGTATCAGATCAGGGCCTTCACCCTTTCGTTTTGAAACTATGTGGTTGAAGTACGAAGGATTCAAAGACCTCCAAAGCGGGTGGTGACGTGGATTAAAACTTTCAGTGTTCCTAGTTATGTTCGGCCGCTAAGTTGAAAGCGCTGAAAGGCATTCTGAAGGTCCAGAATAAGGAGGTTTTTGGCAATGTTGGGACAAAGAAGGCTGAAGCCCTTCATAGAGTGAGCTCCTGGGACAACATAGAAAAGGAGAGGGAGCTTTCCTTAGCGGAGTTTGAAGAGAGAGTTAAAGCCAGGGACGATTTTAAGAAGTGGTATCTCTTAAAGGAGATTTCTTGGAGACAAAAACCCAGAGAATTATGGTTGAAGGAGGACAGAAATGGCTAGCTTCTTTCACAAATGGCTTACACCTACTGTGTAAGGAGAAATGCCCTAAAAAAGATTAGAATTAACGGCTCATAGTTCACAGAAGATTGTGCCATCTCGCGGGGTAGTTCATGCCTTCAAAACCTTTCTTTTTAGACTCGGGGGATGGCGCCTGGAGTTCCCGAATATCCCTTTTGACGTTATTGATGAGGAGGATTCTAATCACTGAAGGAAAGTTTATCGAGGACGGTCTTAGCCGCTATTTCAGGTCTTAATGGGGAAAGGCACCTGGGATGGATGGCCCCCACCTGGTCTCCTCGGGTCATTTAATCGAGTTTGTAGTTAAGGAAGTATGAGTTTTTTCAACGATTTCTATGAGTAGTAGTAGTTTGTAAAGAAACCCAATGCCACCTTCGTGATGATTCCCCAAAAAGGAAATGCGTAAGACCCTCAAAGACTATAGCCCATTAGTCTAATAGAGGGTTGTATAAGATCTTTAGCTAAAGTAAGTCATGATCAGTCGAGATGCCATTGACAAAGCTGTTTCCCTCCCAAAAACCTTTTGAAGGGGAGACAAATCCTAGATGCGGATTTGATTGCTAATGAGGTCACGGGACTCGATGTTAAGAAGGAACGATGGGGCTAATTTGCAAGCTGGACACGGGTGTGCGGCATAAGGACTATTATTTTGAGTTGAGTTTCAGGTTGAGGTTACGAGGAGAATGGGCTTGGGGCATAGATGGTTGGCTTCTGGGTCAAGAGGTGTATGTCAACCGCCCTTTCTCCATCCGGTTAGTGCACCCCGCGGCCGTGGCTCTTTTTCCAAAGTTCGAGGGGTCGCACCGGTGAATCCTCTCCTCTTGTATCTTCATCATATAAATGATTTCTCCCGCCGATTGATAAATAAGGTCGTGGAGGGCAATTCCGACAGGTGCGTCGGGATAGAGATGAGGGGAAGTTGATTTTGTCCCATCTGTTGTATGTTGATGACACCTTGTTGTTTTGCAAGGCTTGTCCAGATCAGTTGACCCATTTAGGGTGGATTCTGATGTGGTTTGAGGCCCCTGGGTCAAAATTACCTGCGCTAGCGATTTTCCCAACTGTATAAGTAGACAGACGAGGACCTGTGGTTGAATTGGGTTGTAAAGATCGTCCCTCCTTTCCACTTACTAAGCCTCCCCGTGGCCCCGTGATAAGTCGGGCCGGTGTGGGACCCAATTGAGGAAAGATTTAGGAGGAGGTTAGCCGCTTGGAAGCGTTAGTATATTTCTAAGGGTGGGAGGGTTACCCTTATCAGAAGTACCTTGTCAAGTCTTCCTATTTACTTCATGTCTCTATTTCAGATTCCAAGCAGGGTTTGTAGGAGGCTAGAAAAAATCCAGAGAGACTTTTTGTGGGGCAACGGAAATCTGGATCATAAACTTCATCTGGTGAACTGGGCCACAATGCGCTTAGATAAAAAGAATGGTGGTTTGGGTGTCAGGGGGCTGTTTAAGCTAAACAAAGCCTCAAGCAAAGTAAATGGAATCGGGCGCTTTGCCAATGAGAGTGAACTCATCAGGAGGAAGGCTATTAATAGAAAGTATGGAGAGATGCAGGGGGGATGGTGCTCAAGGGAGAATAGAGGTAATTTCGGAACAAGGGTGTGGAAAGATTTGGTGACTCTCCTTGATAATTCCAGGTTTTTGATTGGAGATGGCTATAGAGTTAGATTTTGAAAGGACTCTTGGTGTGGGGAGGAGGCATTATGTACTGCCTTTCCTTCCCTATTTAGTTTGGTTGCCCATAAAGATGTTTTGGGACAGTTCCGAGGAAGGAGGAGTTTGGAACCCATGTTTTACTAGACCTTTTAATGACTGGGAAGTGAGGGAGGTGGAGAACTTCTTGCTTGCTATCCACCGCAGGTCCGGGCTGGTGACAAGCTACTCAAGGCGAACATTGGCCGGTACTTATTCAATGAAGTTGATGTATGAGGTGGTGCTGAACTCCGCCTCGCCCCTTCATCCATGACTTTTCTGTCACTTTTGTCTCGGAACCCCTTGGTTCCTCTTAAAGCTGGGTTTTTTTCTTTGCCGAGCGGTTTCGTGTGAAGGTGCCGACGCTCGATCAACCTCAAGCTAAGAGGAAGACCCCAGCCGCAGACGCTACCTTTGTGAGAATGAGGAGGAAACTATTGACCATCTTGACTGGAAACCCTTTCTTTCTGCTGAACATTTAGGAGATTCACAATCAGATCCACTTCCTAATGTGGCTTTTTTTTGCTTTTTAAATGTTAGGCCTTTGTATACTTCCTATAAGGTATATATATATATATATATATATAGCAGCAGCATATATATATATATATATATATATATATATATATATAAGGTATACATGGAGTATACAAAGGCCCCAAAAAGGCAAGCCAAAAATAGGTAAAATAGAAAAACTATACCAGCTCTTACATACAACCCAAAGAACTCAAAAATCAAATTAAATAAAATATATAAATCAATCATAACATAAAGAATTTTAAATAAAAATTCTACATAATGCCTATAAAAAATAATTTAAAAAAATCTTACAACAAGAACTAGGAGGGATAGATTGCAATGAAGGCCGTAGTAAATGGTATTAGTTTGCAATGAAGTGGGATAGATTGTGGAAACGTGTTATTCTTGGAAAGTTCAAATAAGGTTGAGGTTTGGTGTTATTGGGAGGAAAAGTAGATGTGTGGAGTGGGTTGTCAAAAATATGGAGAGCTTGGTTAAAATTTTATACAAGCCTATCAAAAAAAAAAAAAAAAAATTCCATACAAGAGATAGATTATAGTGGGTGATGGTTTGCAAATGTGGTTTTTCTATCAAGTTTACTTGGGAATCTTGTGAAGCGCCTTCCCTTATCATTTAAGCTATCATCAGACTAAGGAAGCTTTGGTTGCATGAAGTGAGAGGAGTTTTTGCGGAGGTCACTATTTGAGACCTTATTCTTGAGGAACCTTTTACGATGGAGAGTTATCAGTGGTTTAAGTTTTTCTTTTTAGGCTTACTTAAGGGTTAGTGGTGTTGTGGATGAGCAACTGGCGGCTCGGGGACGTTACACCTACTTCCATACCCGCTCCCGACTGGCCCCTCTCGCTATATCCCATCCCCCGCTAAACCCATCTCTGCCGGGGGGGTCAGGTTTCCATCCCCTGCTTAATAAAACAATCTCATAACCGTTCCTGCCCTGCCTCAAATAATTGTTGATAGTGCTAAAATCACAATAACAGAACAACTAAAAAAAACAGCATCGAAATTCAACAAAGACAGTGTCGATCAACAATCCTAAACTATTGGTTGAAGTTGAATGATTGAATATTGATGAAAAAATAAACGAAGAAATTGGGAAGAAAAAGATGCCGAACCTAAGCAATGATTGAATATTGATGAAAATTCAGAAGAAGAGGTGGTGGCCATCGAAGAGAAGCCATAGCCACCATTAATGGTAGAAGAGGATGAGGCGGCCATTAAAGAAGGATTTGCAGCCATAGTTACTAATATAAGAAGAAGATCGAAGAAAGAGGAAGAAGAAAGGAAGAAAGAAGGAGAAGGTATATGAAGAGGAGGAGGAAGGAGGTGGCTAGGCTCGGTCTGGGAAACAAGGTCTTTATATAAGTGGAGCCTTTGAATATTGACCAATAATATAAGGGCAATTTTGTAATTTAAATTTCGAGGCAAGGCGTGGTTGAGCAAAACCCGTTCCTCAAGCCCGATCCCGATTGAGTTTTACAAGAAAAATTGCAACCGTATTTTAAAATCCCATACCTCCCAATAAGGGCTGTCAAGACTGGGTATGGGAAAAAATTGCCATCCCTAAGTGGTGCTCAAGGGGTTATTACATTTTAAAAAAATTGGAAATAAATATCTCCATTGAATATTATGTATATAAAAAAAAAATCTCCGTTGAGTATCAAATACAAGTACAACAAGCAATTCTCTGAAGATGTACATTTGTGTGTGTAAACAAACACCTTGCTCCAAAAAAAAATAATCCACAAAAAACTAAAAATAGTTAACACTAGGGGAAAGACATAATGTCATTAGTAAAAGAGAGTTTATACACTCGAGGGGAAAGAAAATCTCTAACAAAGGGGACCAAGTGCTTTGTTCCTTGTTTTTGTCTCAGAATCCTGGTGTTGAATGAGGAAACCAAGAGAAGTTGCATGAAAGCACACTATGATTTTATGTAATCCAGATGTCAAAACTTCCATAAACCCTTCTTCTTATTAAACATACAAAAGATATTAATATATTAGAATTCCTTCCTTATGGTTTGATTTGGCAAACACACAAAGCCTTTAACCTAATTAAAACCCCTTCAATAACGCTAATATCTCTCGTCAATAATTGATCCGACTTCTAGCAATTGGTGTAAGCTCTCAATATCGTGTTTAAATGATTTCTTATCATGTCTCTAGTA